>VCRD01001007.1:106881-129951 GCA_006783055.1 Trinorchestia longiramus | reverse complement strand
CCCGGCTATTTGCAGCGATCCCGTATTGCTGGTGAGAAGGAAATTCATTGATACCATGGGGGCAAAATAATACAACACGTTGATTAAATCGCCAGAGTGCACATTTATAGACCACGTACAATTACGAAAATTGGACTATGTATAAACAATAGTATAAAAAGGTTAATAATATATCTAAAACACACAAATATTTAATGGAAAAAATATATAGGAACATTTATAATAAATACGTGAACAAAAGTTTACAACACATTTCAAGATATACATACATTAATACTTCGTTGCGTAACCCTTATTATTGGGTTGTCCGGAAAGTTTGTGGCGATTTTTAGTAGTTCATCTTTCGACTTATTAAGAACTTGATTGAGTTTGGAAAGTAAAATTTGACAGCACCTCCATTTAGAGCACACCTGATGCTTTTCTATTTCCATAGAGGAAAATCCATCACAAGCAACCAAAGAAATATACGAGTTTACTGTGATCCATCAGGCTAATGCCAGACCACACGTTTCTTTTGAAACCTGTCAAAAATTGCTACAGCTTGGCTGGGATGTGTAATTCCACCTTCCATATTCACCAGATATTGCTCCTTCGGATGATCATTTATTTCAGTCTTAGCAGAATAGTTTTAATGGTAAAAGTTTCAATTTCTTGGATGACCTAAAAAGATACCCTAATGAATACTTTGGCATGAAATCACCTCAATTCTGCGATGAGAGTATTTTCTAGTCAAAAGAAAGATGGAAATGCTTTGTGCAACAAAATGATTCATATTTGGTTGATTAAAAATGTATTGGCTTATATATATTTAATTTTTTCTCTCCTTTAAAAATCGGCATGAACTTTCCGGACAACCTGATATTAATTAGGCTTCGACACGTTTATAGTAGTTCACTACTAGCCTTTTACAAGTTTCAGGCGTAATTTTTTTCCATTCTTCAATGCAAATATTTTTGAGTTCAATGATATTATTGGGACCTCTCTTCTGAATCTTCAATTTCAATTCCCTCCACAAGTTTTCGATCAGATTCATGTCCGGGGATTGACTTGGCCATTCTAAAATGCTTATCTTCTTCATCCCCAACTATTCCTTGGTTTCGTTTGCAGTGTGCTTTAGATCGTTGCCTTGTTGGAATTTTCATCCACGTTTCAATTTTAACAAACGAGCTGGAGGTAGGAGTTGCTCTTCCAATATTTCACGATATATCCCGCCACTCATGGTTCCTTCAATGATGTGAAGTTTACCTACTCCTGATAAGCTGAAACATCCCCACACCCTGATCGAGCCACCTCTAAACTTAACAGTGGGCATGGTGCACTTTGGTTTATACTTTTCGTTTTGTTGCCTCCAAACATGGTTTGTACTGTTTCTCTCAAATAGTTCGATTTTGGTTCCATCTGACCACAGTACTTAGTTCCAAAACGCTGCTGGCTTGTTCAAATGGTCGTTGGCATACTTCAGTTTGGCCTTGACGTGACGTTTCTGGAGAAGAGATGTCCTACGAGGGGTGTGGGAGCGAAAGCCTTCATGGCGTAGTGTCCTGCTGATGGTATGTTTCCTGGCTTCAATCCAAGATGCCTTGAGATCATCCTTCAGTTCTTCACGAGTAGTTTGAGGCCTCTGCACTACTGTTCGGACCAATTTTCGAGCAGCAAGGTCGTTAATCTTCCGTGGACGGCCAGTTCGAGGCTTGCTGAGAGCCGTATTCCGACATTTCCACTTATGAATTATGGTTTCAACCGAAGCTATAGGTACACACAGTTGTGCACTTATCTTTCGTTATTCCAAACCTTCATTATGGAGCTCTACAATACGTTCGTGAAGATCTTGGCTGATGTCCTTATTCCTACCCATGCTTACAACCTTTCAGAACGAGAGCTACTGTACCAATGACTCGTTATTGGAAATGAATGCTGACAATATTCTGGAATAATCCTACGATAATATTCATATATAATATCGAGAATAAGTCGGGTATTGTAAACTTTTGTTCACGTATTTATTTTACATGTTCCTATATGTGTATTTTTTCTATTTAATGTTTATGGGTTTGAGATATATTATTATTCTTTTTATACTATTGTTAATATTGTATAGTCCAATTTTCGTAATTGTACGTGGTCTATAAATGTGCAACCTGGCGATTTAATCAACTTGTTGTATTATTTTGCCCCCACGGTATGGTCAATTTCTTTAAAAGAGGCCATGTTAAGATTTCCTTTTATTAATCGCTGTATATTTCTGCATTATATTTAGATATCATTATGCCTAAAGCTGGACACTCATCACGTACCTATCCAATATTGTTTATTTTCTTCCATTCATATTCTTAAACCCATGTTCAGCGTATGAGCTCTGCTAAACAAATGACTAGCAAAGCAACAAAAGGTATAAGTTGACGTAAGAACATAAATGTTAATTAGACTTAATAACAATTTTTTTAATTCTGTATTGTGTAATTTCAAATCTTCAATCCTAACATAAGTAGTATAGAGTGTTCTAATATTCAAGTTTAAGCCAATACAGAATTGAACTTCAACAACAGCAATAATAGTGTCTGTATTTTACAACTCATTGTCATCAATTCCATTTAATTTTTATTTTGCATCCCTAACTTGAAAACTCCAAAAACTGCGAGTGATAGATGGACGCCAATTGTTGTTGCTACGATTTCTTGATAGGAAAGTATTTGAAGTTTTGTGACGATAATTGAACATACAATAATGTTGAATATGGTTATAATAATGAATTCTGTAATAAACGCAGAATTATTCAGCAATTATTTTCAAGACTTAAGAAAGAATTTCATTTCAAGGCAATGCATTTACAATTAACTTTTAATTTATTAGAATATATCGATCTTCAAGCGATGAAGCTGTGCACGAGGTATCGGTTAAGCCACCAGAAAAAAGCATAACAAGTTTCAGCATTAGTCAAATGTAAATTCACTCGATGCGGGAAAGCGAGTTTTCTCTAAATCAATAGAAGTTTTGTTGATTCCTGAGCTGGATGACATTCTTGGGACAACTTTCTGGAAGATTCGCTGTTTGGCTATCATGAGCCTTGTAAGTGAAAAAGTATAACCGATTTATGATCGCGTATTTATAACTCAAACGCAGTGAGACAACCCTTCTTCAGCCAAACACATCACTAACAGAAGTGATCGCTGAACCTGAGGAAGCGACGTAAAAATTGCTGAAGAAACTAACTTATGCTTGCATGCCTCTTCAAAATGCGGAAAACCTGCATTAACTTCTTGAGCTTGCGGGCTTGACATCGAGAAGTCGGGCGTGCGTGGGAAAGGCAGATACGACTATAGTGCTGGACTGTGAACTACATTTCAACAAAGAGATACAATGGCGCTAATTATGGTTTATAGAGTTCGTTAAACTTAGTAGGAAGTAAATAATTCTCGTTCCATCAATTTTATCAATTATTTATAAAAAGTTTTACTTCAATAACTTGTACGTTTTGTGTAGTAGGTTTGCTTTAAAATTAAAGTGAACTCAATGCACAAGTTATTAGCAGCAAGATAATCTGTGGTAATTTATTTGCTCAAGCGAGTGTGAGAGGCAAGAAATTTCTGAACCATGCAGTAGAAACAGTTAAATGTGTGACTCAACTCATGTTTTAGTTGTCATCCATTTATTTTACACACGCAAAAATAATAACTTTTCAGCATAAAATATATTCAGCAGTTTAATTGCACATGGGAGAAATTAGTGTTGACAGGGCTCCATAATCTCCAACAGTTGGCAAATAGTATAGTTTAAATGCTTGAGACCTGCTTCTGCGATGCAATTTATCGCTGACCGCATTTTGTTTCTGAGCTTTGACTTCCACTGAATAAACTCCTTTTGTGACTCCTTTTACTACTGTCACTATTCATCATCTATATTTTATTTCATTTGGCTCTACAGAAAAAACTAGTTTAAGATTTCACAATAGTGAAGCCAGCAAGCTTCACAATAATTACTACCTGCAGGGAATGCAAAAAATATCAGTCCAGCGAGACTTCATTTGTACAAACGTCGAGTGCTGGAGCGCAATTCTGCATTCGCTCCACAAAATATTCGCTTCAATTTGGCGCATTTACAGGAGAAATGTTAAAGAATGCATTCGCATGGTCCGCCGGAGAACACGTCACTTGTAATCCACCTGACCTGTCTCGTGTGACGCTTTCATTTCAATGCAGATTACTTTGTCTCTCACTCTGCGCCCTCGCTATTTTCATGGACGGTTTCTAACAAGTTTTAAAGATGTTTTAAAATCCCTGAGAACTCTTACATGTTTTTTAATTCTGAAAAAGAAACATGTTTAGCAGACAATATTATAAAAGGGCATTATTTAGCTCGTGTGGATAAAACTCTGATTCATTTCTTTTGTTTTGTTCATTCTATTTTATGTTTTATGAGCAATATAACATAGGACTCCATACATCGAACACCGTTCCCATGTTAGATACCTTTGAATCCACTTATTATTTCATGTATTTCTCCACTCTTTACTTTACAACCATAAAATGAGAGAGTGAAGTGAAACATCTTTTGGTATCTATTTTAGATTTCTTGGTCGCGGCTGCTGCAAGGCACGCTGGTGCATTATGCTGACTTGGGGCTGGACGTGAACAGCCTCGTGGTGACCCTCTACTGCAGTCCCTACGTCACCGAGCTCACAGCCCTCCTAGACGACACACCAAAGAGGTATTCGTACTGTTACCATGGTTGTGACACCTAGCATCTTCTGTCGCAGCAGTCTTGGTGCATAGAAAAGCGCATTTTGGACATTGGTCGCACGTAGATGCAATGGCGTACCTGGGACATGAGTTTCTTGTAGATAGAATGGCGCATTTGGGACAATGATCCCACGTAAATGGAATGACTCTCATGGAACATTGGTCTCGGGTAGATAGAATGGTGCATTATGCCAAGGAAGTAATTATATTGCTGCACATGATTTGCTGTGGAATCTTTGAAACCAAGAAGTGCAAAAATAAAATGAACTTGGATCACATGGCAAACATTTGATGATAATGTACGCCGTAAAAAATCGCTTTATCTTCACCGAGAATTGTTCTCACAGTGAAGTTAATTATTTATTCAGCTATGAGAGTTTTTCATTTCTAGTTGTGTGTTGTTGACCATTTAAGTATTGATGAGGTCTCCTGAAGCATTAAGAATATTATTTATTGATATTGACTAATATTTTAATGGTCATGGTAACCACGTTTATGACTGTTTTGTAGCCCCTATTTTACTGGTAGGCCTTTAATTTTCAAGTATAAATGCCTAGTGAGTAGACTTTTTCAGAGTTATTTAGAATTCATGTGAATTTTCAAGGCTTATAAATGTTATTAATTTTAGTTTTAGAAACAGTTCAATATCATTCGTGACTTGACTGTTCTTTACGTCTGATAGGAAATTTGTTATGGTCATGTTCGAATGATTATAACTGCAATGCCCAAATAGGAATGACTGTTTATCGAATTAAGTGAGCGACACTCTGTGTGTCGTGCCACTGAATCCTTTTACAACAATGACTCAAGAGCGGATCAGTTGTCATATGAATTGCACGAAAAATAGAATTTACACGTCGATGCATTATTGCACTTACTTAGTCTTCACGTGGGACTAGAACTTTCTCTGCAGTTAACTAAAGACAATAATCGACTTAGTTTTATCATATTTTCGCTACTGTTTGCGGCATTGTCATTATTCGGCCACGCAGCTCACTGGGCGGTGCATTTCATCGATGTTACGTAGACTTCTTCAGGTCAACTACCGCTGTTGCAACTCCAACGGTGGAAGTCAAACATAACTCGTATACAGAAAAACAGTATTCTGTGATAGTGTCTGAGTGTATCAGAGACTGAATATTTCTGAAGACTCTCATGAAATACTTATCTTCAGGAACTGTTTTTTTTCGGGGAATTGACCGTGAATCTCAAGAGCAACGTGTTAAGTTAGCGCGTAGCATGGTGCGTTAGACAGACACATCGAAAGTAAGGATCATCACATCAAGATACAAATATCTGCACATCACCTGCTGTTCTTCGTGTGCCATTTTTTGATCGAGGAAAACGGTGCATTCATGGTTCACAACATGAGAGCATCATTTTTACTTTACAGAAAATCCAAAGGCAGAAACACAAAATAAGTTTAAAAATTATCTTAATGGGAGTCTTCCGCCAGAATCGAACTTAACTTTTAAATTGTTCACACATGTATTGCAATTATTATCGATTTGTCCTGCATATAAAGCTTCATTCGTGACTCGAAACTTAGCTAGATATTAATTTTCATGAGGCATGAAGAATCTTGTTTCTGCAGAGCAAAGGGTTATGAATACAAGAACCCTCTATTCCAAATATTAGGAGTACTGGAAAGTCTCGTCCTCTTTTCTTTCCTTTTCTTTTCTTTAACTTCGACTTATTAGAGCAAGGAAAAACTGTGACTGCAGACCTTTGCTGTCAGTAACTTGAACGTCTAAATGCATCGTTGCGTAAAAAATGTTCTGCTCTAGTGAACAGGAAAGGAATCATTTTTCAATACGATAACGCTAGACCCCATTCTGTCAAACAAACTCAAGAAAAATAAAGTCCTTAGGTTGGGAAATTCTTCCTCACCCACCATACTCGCCAGACCTCGCTCGATCAAAATTTCACTTAGTTTGTTCTTTAAACCATTTCATCAGCGGAAAAAGATTCACAAATGTTCACGAGGTTGAGGCGGAGTTTAATTATTTTTATTTCTTCCAAAGATGTTAATTTTTTGAAAGAAGGATTTAAAAACTCCAAAGTAGATGGACAAAGGTTATATCTAATGATGGTGGCTATTTTGTTGAATAATAAAGATTTTTCAGTAATATTTCTCTCAATTATTATTCCAAACAAAAATCAGGACAGAATTTTTCGGTACCCCTAATATTTAGATCTGAATTTATCAGATGAGAAGTGTCCCTAACTTCCAATAATTACTCATTTATTCTGGTATGTAGATATACAACTTGACAGCAAAATGCAAGCCCCAAATTTTAGACCAGCAAATTGTACGGTGCTCGACAGATAAACTCGTTGCCTTCATTTCAAGTGCTTATACTTAGAATTTACTGCCAATTGAGAGTCCCCTTTTCCTCAAAATATTGTGGTAATTACTAATATGTTCAATGGAGAGGCTTTAATGTCATTTGATGAACAGCACTTAAATCCTTCATCAAACTTTACGCTATACCTCCCCAAAAATTAGAAGGGTTTGCTCGTCCAGAAGCCTCCATTAGCGCACGTGGTTAGCGCTGACAACTGATCATTAGTTCGTTAATGGAGGCGATTTCAGTGTTGACGCAGTGGGGGCTTCATGGACGGGATCGCTTTATCGGCCTGCCTTGGATGAAGTACGAGCTTATTTGTCTAATTCTGCTGGCTCATTGCCCCTCGCTACCTCATTCGGCACGATGCAATTTCCTACTCAGCAAAACGAAACAAAATTATTTCCTCTGCTCGAATACTGAGCAATGATCAATGACTGAGCTCATGCATGCGTAACTTGCAATTCTCAAGTAACATAAATCGCTGGCAAAGATGTCATTGCTCTAGATTCGACATTTGTACGACATTAACCATTTAGTCTCGCTAAATTCAACACACGCATTACATTAACTGCTACCATTTTTCTTTTATATGCATTAAGATGACATTAATTGTTTGATGTTAGAGTGACGACGTTAATTGTGGTTTTCATACTCTTAGATTCCTATCTGTTTGATGTCCCCAAGAATATCGCATCATGCTGGATTCTATGAACCCCTCATTTGAGTTGGAATTTCTTTAATCTGCTTCTTTTAGAACTTCTAAAACAGTATTTTTCTTTTGGCGTCACAGAGAGTCAAAAATTTTAATTTCATGACAAAGAGATCCCATGTTCTAATGCACGTACAAGCATTACATTTCCGGAAAATAGAGTATGACGTAAAACATAAATGTAAAGTATTTCTTTAATCTCAAGATTTTGAATACCCACGTAGTGCAAAAGCTTGATTACTTCCTGAAGTTTCACAAAGTTCGTTGAAAAGTTTGACGCCGTCCATGACTTATATATGCAAATACGTAAGCGGTCGTATTTTTTCAATCTGCTTACTGAAAAATGCAATAAGATTAACAATTTGAAATAAACTTCTCAATCTGTAAAAAGTTAATACTTCTCGTCTACGCTTTTCCATCGTAGTTATCTATTTAATATTTTATTTGTTATTTATAGTCAAGATTCATTACCTCACTCAGAGTCAGAGTCAGCGTAAAACCGACACTACATTCTTCTCTCTTCTCGTTTTGTACATGCATGACCCCCACAAAAACCAGTAAAATAACAACATTTGGCTGTGCTCTGTAAACATTCAGGAGCACTGCTTGCTCCATATGTTACACACCATGAGCGACGAAGAAATACGTCCAATTTTTTATTGCAACGCTCTCAAGAAAGCCTGTTTCTAAACCAGTTTTTATTTCGTTGGAAAACTTTCTTCGAATATATTTATTTACTGAATCAGTTGGTTTACTCCATTATTTTCTTATAACTTCAGTATGTTGTTTTTCCATGCATAGTTTTGTGGCATTATAACATCGAGATGACTGCATACTTTAGTTTTCCTGCTGTTTCCGACGTTTAATTTGAGAAACTGAGTCTTGGGCCACTTGCACGCCACAAAACATCAGCGCAGTCGACGGCAGCCTCCAGCTACGGCCCGCTAAGCAGCCACTCAACTTTCAGCTCCTTCATTCCGGTGCAAAAAATGCTCGTTTGTACTTGAGTGAGCTGGGCATGCTGAGAATTTCGAGGCTTGTGCTCTGTGAGGGGTTTGGGGCTGTTTCGGACTCCAAGCCGCAGCCTAAATGTCTTCCCCCTTTCTTATTATGCCAAAGTCAAGAATTTTTTTCCAGAACGCGCCAGCCTCTTCGTGCTTAGTCTTTTCTAGAGGTTCAAGTTCTTTTTACGTCTTCTTGTGCGCTTTTGGTCCTTGAGTTGCAGCATCTTATTAGGCGAAAAGGTTTTTGTAAGATCAGTTTCTTACACAGATTGTGACTGCTGTACAAAAATGGTATAAAATTTCAGCATTTTGAGGTTATGAAATTTGTTGGTACATTTTATACAATAAGAGTCAAAGTTTATATTTTTGAAGTATTTATTGATGATTTGTGCAAGAATAATGTTACCAATTTTCCTATTCTTATGAATAAGTATGAATTCGTGGGAGGAGACCTTACTCTACTTATCAATAGAATTCAGTTGTCTTCATTTGTTAATTTACCTTTATTTTCCTTCTATAGTGAAGCGAATCTCTTAAAACTTATTTCACAGAATTCATTTGAATGTTTGAGATGGAATATATTTATCACCCAATAAAAAATAGATCAAACGAACAAGGGTTAATCATCTCTACACACGGTCCCATCACCTGATCGTTTTGGAGCCACTTGATCTGACCACAACTGCCAAATGGTTGGCTGGGGTGTTGTTTGCGTGGAAGAGACAATAAATACCTAAGTACCTGGACCGGTTCCTTCAGCAGTAGTTCTAAATGGGGTCACCAGAAGTACATTTTACCCAGAGGTGTGATGTCAACATTAGGTCATGTCTCTATAATAATAGCAAAGTACATTTGTAGTTAGAAGATAACTCTTAATTCAAAAACATTGGGGTAATTATTCGAGATAGAATTGATCAAATACCTACATAAGTATAGGGTATAGAAACATGATGTATTTTTCCCTGTACTTTATAAATAACAATTCTGTCTGGAATATTAAGCATAGACAATTTTACTGAGAGCTGAAAGCACCACGCAGAACATGAGTTGACTGTTGGGTGTGCAGGGTGATAGTGGACTACCTGGTGTGGCGCTTTGTGTTGCGCTACCTACCTTACATCAGCAACTACTTCCAGCAACTCTGGCAGCAGTTCAGGAGCGAAGTAAGTAGCATCTGAGGCTTCCAGCAACTCTGGCAGCAGTTCAGGATCGAAGTAAGTAGCATCTGAGGCTTCCAGGGACTCTGGCAGCAATTTAGGAGAGAATTAAGTAGTATCTGATACTTCCAGCAGCTTTGACAGCAGTTCAATAATGAAGTAAGTTGTATCTAGGTCCCCCAGCGGCAATTTACGAACGAAGTAAATTGTTTTTGGTATACAATAGGACTTATTTCCAAGCCAGGCTTCCCGGAACTTTTTGACCCCCTTACCTCGCGAAGTACTAGAATCCTGGTTTATTTTGATTTTGAACACCATTGGCATTTTCCATGAGGTTTCCTATATTTCATATTTCTAAAGGTATTTCGTAAAATTTCTTATATTGTATTAGGAACGCAACCATTGATAGGCAAACAAAATATTGCTAAATTTTATTTGAATTCCGGATTTTATTTCGTTTTAATTTATATACTAATACCTGTTCCAATCGATAAAGCTTATTTGAGATGAAGTGAAACTTGAGAATCCTCCACGACTCTACGCAGCTGCTTCATGCTTCAATATATGTACCTCATGGCAGATCCATTTTGTGATCCAACGCTAGTAAATTATGTAAAACTATCAAAAATATAGATCTGATTACACGTAAGATTGAGCATTTGGAGTCTACAGTGGTCATTTTTGAAGAAAAAAGTTAGATTAGTAAACTTGCATGCAATATCAAAGTTAGAACGCGACTGTCGAAAGTTATATGTATAGGGAGGCGTAAAAGTTGCTTCACCATTTAGCACTTTTTTAGTCATAATTTATAAGAGATACAATATTCTCTGGTTCATATGGGACATTTAAGGATTTATGAATTTAAACAATTCACAATCTTGAAATTACATAGAAAAGCAGTAAAATAGCTGGTGAAACAATGTAGGAATATTTTTCCTAAATGAATGATTTGTTGCAGTGAATAAGAACTTTGCGATTATATTTAAATAGAGATCTAGCAATTCATCTGTTCTTACTTGGTATCAAAATTTAGACACACAAAATAGGTGTGGGTTGTATAATAGACATGGATTGCACTTGTATGATGGATGACAGTGTGTAAACATCAAAGTGTCCACACGCTGCAATAATTCCTGCAGTGAATCGCTGACTAGTTGAGTAGAGGAACATAGAAATGATCGAATTATTTTTTGCGTGTTGAAAAATGTATGTACGGAAGCGGTGATCAATAGTCAAATTCGTGGAATTGTACTTAATGCTTATTTTAGTTGGATCCTCATTCTGTTTACAGGTATTTCAACCATTCATTTAAAGCGTTCGTCAAAGCATTTTAGTGTACAAGATGCACACCATCTTATTCACATTACTTTCCCTCACATCTCCTGCGCAAAACCGACACTACATTCTTACCTCTATTCTCGTGCATGCATGACCAGTTTTTGTACATTTTTATGAAGTAATTTTTTCCCCGTTTCGAGGTGCCGGACCCGTTCGAGGAGCGTACGTACGTCAGCAGGTGGAAGGAGTGCGCGTCGTTGGTGAACGAAGGCTTTGGTGCCGCCCTGGCTCGCACTTACGCGAAGACGCACTACGCCCCCCAAGTGCCCCCTCAGGTGAGGCATCTGCGCGCCCTGCCTCTCTTCCCCTCACTAGTCCTCAAAGGAGAGGGGTACTACAACACTCAAGTTCTTGTACCAAGCTTGTGAATGTAATTCCAGTGTAACTGAATAACTTTTTGCAATTGCGTATTAACGCTCGAACTTGTTTCCCGGCCTTCGGGTTTGAATAAAAATCGCAACCAAGAAAAAATTCAGATTTTGTCGTTTATTGATTTTATCAATTTTCATTTGATATATCTGATTGATGTTATGTTAATCATATATGTTAACATTTTTAACAAAGTTGGTGTAAAACTTTCTTTGCGTGTGATATTTGAGTGATCGCTGTCATTCCTAACGCAGCATGATCGTTTTAACTCGGAAATCGCGTTCTGAACTGTGATGAAGTTGTAAAGTGAATGATGTCAATATCAACTCGGCTGGATAAGCTCTTTCTTTATTCTAAATTAAGGAATTACTATTAGTGTTTTTATCTGTCAGTCAAACAATGATTAAGATGGTAATTTTTGTCAAGTTCAAATACAGCTTCCTGCACAGAGCATGAGTAGGCAAATTTAATGAGATTCCTCATTTAGACCTTTTTCATTTACAGCATTCTCTCCTCTTTGAATTGTCAGCACTTTTTAAGCTCATACACTCTTTCCCGATAGTGTCTTCATATCTATCCAATCTCCCTCTGACCCCTTTCATCCCTAAATTCTTCTTCTCCGAACCATCTCTATAAACCTTCTTTTCTTCTAAACCTATTCTTTCCCTAGAACTTTGTTCCTTTTCAAACACTTTTTTCCGCCGTATAGTTCTTTACTCGAACATATGCAGTACTCTGATTCATCCAAATTTCTTGCCTTGCTGAACTATCTCATCGAATGCACAATCTTCTGATTTTCATTTCTAATGTTAAAGCCTAAGCCTCATTCCTCCAGACCCACTCCACCCTGCAGACCATCATCTTCTGTTCTTAGCCTTCGATCTTCTTTCCACCTCTTAACTCTATCCTCCACTCCACTAAATCCTGCTCAAGTTAGTTCATTCTCTTAAGTTTTCCTCTTGTCCTACACCAAGGACCTTACTTTTTCAATCATACCCAATCCAAACCTTCTCTTCATTTCTAATATCCCATGTTCAAATGTGGTTGCTTGACTGTTGTACACAATGACCTAGAAGACATTAACGGATAATTTCATGATAATTAAATTAAGTCACATCGACACCTTAACTTAAACTTGTCATTCTTGAATTTAATTTCATAAAAAATTTTATATGGATTTAATGTTATGGGAATCATATCGTTTGCTTTTTTTACAGCTTGGTTGCCTTGCTGATCAAATTTTCGATGTACTGTAAAATGTCAGGCATTTGCTGACCAATAGATTATGGTGTCCATGGTCAAATTTAAAGCAGATAAAATACTTTTACAAGCTTTGTTCTTTTGCTCTTCCCAACCCTCTTTCTTCATAAAACGGAATAAAAAGCAACTCATATTTTGTGTATAAATAAACTTCTACTCGTTCAACTTCATCAATGCGTTGCTATGAAGGTGGACAAGATCGTGGAGGAGGTGCGAGCTGCCTTCCATCGCGTCATCCAGCGGCAAACTTGGCTGGAGGACGACATGAAGTCCGTCTGCAGCGACAAGGTGAACTCTTTCAACAACTGCTTCGAAAACTAAATTGTTAGCAGTAACACACCCTGATTCCTTCCACATATGCCAAAACTAAATTGTTAGGAGTAACACACCCTGATTCCTTCCTCTTATACCAATATCCCCGTCTGCGCTCTACTTCGCGTATTAAGACTGTGAAAACGCAACTAGGTTCAATCCTGATTGTCATGCTTATTAACGAAAAGATGAAAGACTTCGTTACTTTTGAATATTAATCGGAGATTGATTTTTTATGTTATTTTTATTTTAACAATCGTTACCGACAGATATTTGTTATTCAATTAAAATTCAAATATTTTTATCTGTTTTATCGTTGAGTATTAGTTGAATTCTGAAACTTTGACTTATTCAAAATATCAATCTTGTTTTGCGACTAAATTTCTAAAAGCTTCTCCTGCCTTGGTACTTCTAGTACATATGTGTGCCTCAAAGCCCACGTCATTTGGTCTATTGCTTGCCTTTTTCTGCTGCGCAACTAAAATATTGACAAAACTTCTCATAATTTGATGGTTCTCTTCCCCGCTCTCCTCAATCTTAAAACAGCTTTACCTGATGGGCAAGAAAATTGGCTACCCTGAATACATTGAGTCCGATGAGCTCCTCAACGCCGAGTTCGATGGGGTGAGTGCTCTCATCCACAGGGCTTTAGCTGCAGAATTTTGGGATTTCGGAGCGGGAGTTACTTTATGAGATGAGAAAGATATGCAAGCTTCTTGCTGAGAGCAGAAACGACCTCCAAAAATGATATTCGGCCGTGGCCACCAAGCAGGAAGACTTTCTGCTTGTGCTTTTGCTTAAGAATTTTTGAGCCACTGACTGCTCATGAAGGTGTTTGAGTTTCTCGTTAATGTAACTTGAACGTAGTCATGAACTGCGAAAATTTCTGAGTAGATTTCGCTTATTATTTTCCGAGGCATATTTTCTCACGGAAACCAGTTTCCTCTACGAGAGTTAAAAATGTGTTCCATTACTTAAATCTTTTGGGTTAGTTCCGCTCGGAGAGAAATTCATGAATGAATAAGTATTCATTTATTGGTAAATAGTTAGTGTTTATAAATATATGTATAGTATCCATACTCTGAGATGCAGCTAATATAGCCAAATGGTCATTATGATATAGTGCTTCGAATCCTACTCTTCCAGCTGGAGATCCTGGAAGATCATTTCTTGAACAACATCTTGCGCATGAAGAAGTACGAAGTGTGGAAGGAGCTCAGCAAACTCTCCCGTCCTGTTGATAAGAACAAGTACGTTGTGAATAGTCTACTAAAAACTTAATTTACAATTTTAATGGAGTATTTTCTAATTCAAATGGAAGCTAAATATCTAAGATTTAATTAGTCATTCATTGCTTCCTATGAACTTATCTCTCACTTTGAGAACCGCCATGTGTTGATTCATGGTTGTTTGTACTATTGCCGCTTCTAATTCATCAGAAAACTATTTAGCCTTTTTCTTTACAAATGTGTCAGGAATTTTCTTCCCATGGGTTAAGATTTTTAACTTAAGTCAATGATACTATACGTGAAGCCGTGTGTCTCCAAACTTCAACACTTGCTTGAAGTGTTGGCGGTTGATGTGAAAGAGTTGTGTTGAAAACTTCATCGGTCTCTAAAAGGACGTTTTCCAGCAAGGGTTCATATTATAAAGTAACCTGGATAATGAATGCAAGGTATTCACGATATTACTGATGGCATCCTCTTAAAACCTTTTCTAACTCTGTATATAATAGAGACTGACTAACTCGGTATATAATTTACTTTAAAAATTTTAATACTCGTCTGTATTCATAGGTACCATGTTGTATTCCAAATATCATACTCTTATAATAGCAACACTTCGAACTTAAGGTAATAAGCCTTGTCATATTACATCTACTAAAGATTCATAAGTATCAACTAATAGCTCATCGATAACGTAGACGTAGAAAAAAATATACAGATACTCAATTATTCTTTCTGGAATCGTTTTAAGATCTTCAAAAATTGTGACTCTATTCTGATTGACCAGAATTTCATTATGATGACTACGTTCATTAAATGAAGTATGGTGTCGTCAAGTCTTAAGCTTTGTACCATTAATAAGCATTGCGTTGTAAAACGAGCAGAAAAGGCAAAACAAAATTATTTAATTTTTCTTATCTCCCGTTTTCAACTTTTCAATATTATAGGGTGCAGCTGCATGACTTCCTTTTTTGTCTTTCAAAAAGTTATGAAAAAAATGAAGTTTTATTGTCATACCCTGTATAAGGCTCAATTTTATGCAATCTCTTCTTAATATAGTACGAACAAGTTGATCATTTTGCCAATTGACGATTACGCTTGGGTTTCAACAGAGACTGGATGATCCAACCGCTGATCGTGAACGCGTTCCACAACCCTACAGCCAACGAGATCAGTGAGTACACGCACGCACCACCTGCCTCAGCTTTCTTAACATTTACGAGAAGTTCGTCTAGTCCAGCACAGAGTATCGTTTAGTTGTTTTGGCTTTTTAAAATTCTGGATAATATTAGCAAACCATTTGCTTAGGACCGAGATATTGTACTCGTGCTAACATGTTTCAATTGTCTACCATTCCTGGGCACTCTGACCAAAAACCATTAAACAAGTATTTAATTTTTAAACAAAATTCAAATAGTCTTGCTTTGAATAAAAAATAGGCCAATAATTTAGTAAATTGCATATGGGATTTAGTATTTGTAATCAGTATTTTTTGTACATATCACTAAGCCCATTTAATTTTAAAATTATTTGCCAAATGTAACCAGAAATTCTTTGTGCTCACAGATAAGTGAAGTATTAAAAATATTCAAGACCAAACACTACTTATGCTAAAAGAAAGAGTTTATATCAGAAGTCACATGTTTAGCAATTTGTGTCTTCATTTATTCTGTAGAAGCTATTTAAATTAAAAATAAGATTTAAAACCGAATCTAAAGATTTTAGAGATTTTTTAGGACGTTCGATGCATCCTCCCACTGGTATAACACGAGAGCTGTTTTTTTAACCTCGGGCTTTAAAACAAAAGGAAATTTACATAACATCATAATTTTATTACCAAAAGTATCGTAAGGTCGTGCTTATTTCTCTACATAATAGCCAAAAGGGTTACGACATTTGTAATATTGCGACAAGCTTTTTGGAGCCTTCTTCAAAGAAGTTAGCCGCCAGTGAGGAAAAATACGCCTTGATGAGTACAACGAGCTCGGACCCAACGAGCACTAGGTTCTGGCATTCGAGGTCTCGTTCGATTGCGTGTAAAGCAGACCTTGAAATGTCTGGAAATTCTTCAGAACATTCACTAATTGTAAACTTCGTTTGGTGTTGATCACCTAATCAACACGCTGACCGAGGATTAAAATAGCGACAAATTTGTTCCCTTGTCCAACTTCTTCACGGACGTCGGTTTGCTCTTTTTTAAATTTTCTACGCCATTTCCGCACACTACCGTCACTCATAATGTTGCCACGTGCACTTCGCTCATTCTGCGATGGATTTCACCAGCAGTAAGTTCTCTTGCTTCCACAAAGCAGACTACGCTTCGTAACTTACATTTGGTGGGAGTTTCTATCGTAACGGCCGTGCTTAATTGCCCGTACTGCTGCCAATCGGGTTGTATTCGTCTTTACAATTATGTAGAGAAATAAGTAAAGCCCTACAATACTATTGGTTGTAAAACTATTATGCTACGTAAATTTACCGTTTTTTATAGCCCATCGGAAATTGAAAAAAAGTCCTCACAACTCTGCTTTCAACCACAGAAGTGTACAGAAACATGCGTTTTTTTCAAATACGCACGCACTCGGTGTGTATGCGTGACAGAGATAGCAGCACTATACGGCACACAAAACTCTAACAGCAGCAGCGAGAGTGAGGACTGTTTTTAATACTAGAAATGGTGATGTTTTCATCACAAGGACAACATGGGATCATTCATTTTTTCCATTTGAGGAGTATGACTGCGATTAAAATTCATCTTCAGTTCAGCAGACCATGTGATGGTATCATGGATGCGTCTATTGTGTGTTCAAGGGCTCGACTGTTGAAAGAAGGCAGAGTATCGGCCTTGCGCCAGCCGGTCTGACGACATGATCGAGCGAGTGGAGAAAATTGTTTTGGAGGATCGCCGAATGAATGTGGGACGCATGGCCTCCAAACTTGGCATTTCCGCGAGATCTGTGAGCAAAATCCTGCATGAAGACTTGAAAATGCCAATAGTGTCTTCCAGGGGGATGCCACGAATGCTGACGGACGACCACAAGGCTGCACACGTAGCATGTTTCCAGGCAATGTTGATGCGTGATAACGGCATGAATGGGATTTTATTTTCATCGATTGTGACAATGGATGAGACATGGATGCTGTTTTTTTCAATCGTGAAACGGAGTGCCAATCAGCTCAATGGAAACACAGACACAGACATCATACGCCACTTTAAGTAACAAAAACAGTCCCCACTCTCGTCATTACCGCTAGAGTTCTGTGGGTCGTAAGGTGCTGCTATCTGTCACGCATTTGCAGCGAGTGTACGCGTATTTAAAACAAACCACAGGTTTCTATCTGTTTCCAGTCTTGAGAAAACCCGTCAGAGGTGTTATAATTTGAATACACTTCGAACTGCATGTCTCCAATACTCCATCTATTTCTATAAATTGTTAATTATGCAATTTGACTGTCAGTCAACGTTCCTTGCTGACATGAGTCAGACTTACTAATGTGTGGTAGCAGAGAGAGCGTGATATATCTAACGTAATTTCAAATGTATTTCAATTGTGGAAGCTTTCAGAATTGAGAACTAAAATTTCGGACATTAAATGCACTTTGAGGCTACAGTAGTTATTCATATAATTGTTGAACTAAATGATAAACAAAGGGTAGCAAGAACGTTACAACGCTCAGAAAATTTTCACTCAGGAAGAATGACTGATGTTAGAAATAAAGAACAGGGCTGTGAGATCTAATTGATTTGCAATTCCTACTGGAAGTATGGTCTACGCATACAGAGCGTGCAAAACTTTTAAATTCAAGAGGATTTTAAAACACGGAATACCAAATCGGTAAAAGGTCTAGAATTTTAAATGAATCATCGTTGATAGGAATACGAGTATGTACAAGGCATACATACTTGCAGAATGGTGTCTAACGCTCGAGTGTAGATGTGATACAAGCGTGAAACTTATTCTATAACTTCTATGGCATGTTCTGCGACCGTAACGTATAACTGTCGATGGGTGGAACCGACATACTGCCATAAACGATGGTGGCTGACAGAAAACAATAAAACGTTGTATATTAACTTACAAATAATGGCAAAAAATTCTTCTATGCTGGCCTTATACTCTAAAAATGGAAATTCTTATTCTTAATCCTTCAGAATCGATGACCTTCTTTATAATTCCACTGATTAAAAAAAGGCAAGTTATACTGCACGTAAAATAAACAAAAAGTTATAGAAGCCCGTGATTTATGTACATGTTCATTTGAGGTCTCATTTAAAGCCTGAATCCTACGTGTGTTCTCAATGATGTGAAAAGGTCAAAAATAAGAATAAATATACAGTTAGACCCACCTCAATAGTTCGACATAACATTGCTAAAAATATTACATAAAAATATTTTTGGACATATTAGATGTATAGTTTATAAACATATAACTATTAATCGATTATTTAAGATGGCTATTTGTAATGCTAATAATGTCTATTAAAAGACACAACACTTTCCTAAAAATTGGTGTTTGTATCGACCTGCGATATTAGTTCAACATGATTTAAAGAGTGAATTTACTATCAAAGGGGATTTAAAACAATCGATACTAACTTCAACATTGAAATAAATGTAAATCTAGAACATTTGAAATCAACAGTGAACAGATTTAACTAACCATAAATGTTATTTATTAATATAACGTCCCTTACACTTTATAACTTCAAAAACACGATCATTTCTTGATTCAGTCAATTTCTTTATTGTAGCAAATGACACCGATCTCGATACAACTACTATGGCATTCCATAAGTCTTGTTTCGAAGTAACTTGCGTACTATCGGCATAATTTTCACTCTTAATAATAGACCTGAAATTTTCAATTGGATTCAAATCTGTCGAATTTGGAGACTACGCCATCAAATTGTCGTCTTTGAATCCCAACGATTCCAGATATTGTTTAGTTTATTTGGTTAAATTCAAAGGTGCATTGTCTTGCATGGATACGATGTTTCCGGAGTGATAAAGGCTGGTCTTCAAGACAAGGTAAAAGTGGTTCATTCAAAAGTTCTCAATATGAAGCTGAGTTGATTTTAATACCAGATAGAATCATTACAGGTCCTAGTATTCCAACTGATGCCAACTAACCAATTGATATATCAACAGTGTTCAATATACATTGTCAGCATTGCAAATAGCCATCTTAAATATTCGATAAAGAATTGGACATTTTAAAAATAGCCATCTAATGTATCGATAAATATTTGCATGTAATATTTTAAGCAATGTTATACCGGACTATTAGTGTAGGTCACACTGTAGTTTAGCAGCTCAATTCACCATTTATAATTTAATCTACTTTAGTTTATGCAATTTTCGCCTCATATTTGCTGGCAATAACACTATTCATCATCAGGAATTTTGGATTTATCAAAACTATACAACAATGTGTAAATGTTATTTCAATTTATTGAGGTTTAGCTGAAAATTTTGCTATTTCAAATGCTAATAATTCTGTTCTAAAATATATATACGTAAGCTTAAAAACTTATGAGCTAATTTTAGCATCACAAATACTCATTCTAGTGCGAGCAATCACTTGCTAATCATCTCTTTAATACACTGGTACAAAAATTGTTACTGTCGTAAACTATAACTCTCTTCAAGTCAGGAGCAAAAAGTTGTTGAGGAGCGTGAAAAAAGTCAGAGTGTCTAAGCGGCTCACCGTCTCTGTGCGTCCTTTGTGGATGATAATAACAAGTGAAACGCGCAAAACGCCGTTAGCAGCAAAGAAAGTAATGGGTTTTCCCTCTACGCTGAAAGCAATTGTGTTAAATAATTAGAGAAATAAAGATAAACAAATGTACTGGGCACTGTAGATATATCACCAGTTTTTCAGGTTTTAATAAAAATGTTCAAATTCAAAGAAAAATTGCTTTATTGAAGGTATGGCCACTTCTCACTTGATGAAGCTGATCCCTACCTCGATAACATCCTCGATACGCTCTCGAAACCTACTGTAGTTCTTCTTGACGACCTATATTGAAAGATTGGCGAAAACCACCTTGATACGCTCTATCAATTCGTCTTTGGTTGTGTATGGGGTTCGGTTGGTGTTCCGTTCGACTGCGCCCCATACAAAAATACAAAAAAGTCCACTGGAGTGAGGTCGAGGGAGTTGGGAGGGCAGGCATCAGGAGAGACGCTGTGAACTCATCATCCCTCGTGCAGTCAGACCTCCTTGAAAAATCCTGCCTGGCAGCTGTTGCTTCAGAGTTGTAGTCGGAAGCAACTAACTCGCGTCGAACCTTCCTGACAGAAGTGTCGTCCACTTTATGCCACTTTGCAAGATCGGAATTATGGTGCCCGGCGTGAATTGACATCAGTACTGTGTGCCATTTCCATAGATCTGAAAACTTAAATCCCACTTCTGATGACATGAGTGCAGGTACCAACAGAAGTGACTGCAGGTGGCCTGATGTGATTTTTATCTGTTGGAAAGGGATTACCGGGCCACAGGACGTTCCAAAGAAAACGAGTGATTTATCCATCGCACCCTGTAATTCTGTCAATACGAGTTACCTGGTTACAGCAATCAACACACATTGTAACATAAACTTGGCTAAAGCAGCACAATGTAGCTCACAAGCAGTAACAAGTAAATATATATTTTGTAACTTACTGCAGAAAGGTTAGCAAAAATTTTCTTATCTTGACAAAATTATGTAATCAAACACAAGTCAAGTTATTTGGTCGTAAAAATCTACAATAGCAATAACAGTGTTTGGTAAAAAATTAATTCCTCCCTGATGAAAAGTACCACGCTGTTTGTAACGCATGGTCTCGACAGTATTAGGATATGGGAGTTGATTTTCATCAGCTAACATCAGCTTTTCATTAGCTTGACTTATAACGTCATAAAAGAACAGGGATGTGGCCTCTCAACTGATGATTTAAATTTGAGAAATATAATTTCTACAATTCCATCTAAAGATTCAATATCGGGAAGCGTTTAGTCTTCACCAGAACAACAACACAAACTCATTTCAGAGCAAAAGATCAAACTGCTCAATGGATTTCGAGTTAATATTCTTGATTGACATAACCAGTTTCTTAAATTGATTTGAATCGATAATGTGATAAGTGTAGAAGATTCACCGTCGAAGATTGTTTCACATTACAAAGAATGCCTTCAAAAAAAGAGGTGTAAAGCAAAAATTTGCTCAAACTTGATTAAAATATCTGAAATCTGAATCCAATTATCTCAAATCTGATGATTCAAAAATCTTATTTGAATGACTGGAGATGTAGCAAAATGTTCCTAAGAAGTTTGTTCCAACACATATGAGATATTCAAGTACTACACAGGTAAATAGTAAATATCCCACTCATAACACTGATTAACAAAACAAAATTCGCATTATATCCTGGTATCCAACAGTGTTCTGAGACAACTGAAGCATGCCGATTTAAATCATGAAAACCCTTTGTCCCTATTACCCACCGTTCGTGATATATATAGTACATGAACCATTTATACATGTAAACCATAAAAGTCAATAAAAAACATATATAAATCAAATTATTCTCGCATTGACAATAGGGTCAATTTAAGCCTCCACTGCTCGTTGATGACGCTATGTGAATGACTTCAAGGGTGCACGAATGATTTTTTGGGGGATTTTAGCCATTTTTCCCAATTTCTTACTTTAGTTACGCTCGAGCTCTGTGTGTAATTGTTGAAACCTTCTTTTCTGAAATAAATTAAACTCAGTATCCCAGAAGCTTTCAAATCTGGGAGAAACGGAGATAAATGTTCCTTTCAGACCCGATGTGGAATATGAACTTGCACCGTTTTTTAGCTTGTGAGAGCACGAAGTCGTGTTAAAACTACCTAGGGTAGTTGTAATCAAAGTACTCATTAGTTTAAACTCCAGAATTTACTAGACATAACTTTTTTCATTAGTTTTTACTCTGAGCACAGCACAAATCAAAAGATTCCTTGCACTATTTGTTGATGCGCTGCACACCACGCAGACCGCTTCATAGCTTTGGGCTTCACCGTCAGAGCAGAATTTGAAGCACGGGTCTTTGTTTCTCCGCAAGGCCGGGCTAGAGAATGTGTTTATTTTATTGTTTACGTAGAGGCACTCGGCTCTCTTTGTGAGGAATGTTAAACGTTGCTCTCAGCTACACTTTCGCTCCTTCGTCCATTTTCTGGACAACTCCCTCAGACTCCTGACGAAAATCTTCCAAAAAACTTTAATGGCTGGAGTTGTGGTAATTCTAAGTTCAGTGTTTTACTTCTCCAGTGTCGATAAATTGCTTAATAGCTCTTCCGTTTATTTCTGTTCACATTTATTGATTTACAAACACTCCAAACCCGAACTCGCCTCTTCTTTTACTCATTTCATTCTCATTTATTCTAGTGTGAGGTCTGACAAAAATATATTGACAGTATGTACACCAGCTTTTGATTGTGGAACATGTAGTAGGATAATGAAACTAATAGTAAAGCATTCTTCGAGCAGAACTGGACTCTCTCATTATCGCTACTGACTTCGTTTTGAAGTGATAGCAATCTGCAAGGAGCGATAAATTCCTGTTGTGCTCTAGCTAGGACA
>VCRD01001007.1:59858-106327 GCA_006783055.1 Trinorchestia longiramus | reverse complement strand
AGACTAGCTGTACATCACTGCGAGCACTATGACAGACTAGCTGTGCATCACTGCGAGCACTATGACAGACTAGCTGTACATCACTGCGAGCACTATGACAGACTAGCTGTGCATCACTGCGAGCACTATGACAGACTAGCTGTGCATCACTCCAAACAATAGAAAGGATTTGCAGTGCATCACCAGCTTGGTCGACTGGTGAGCGAACCTGCTTGCGAGCGGGAAGACCCGGGTTCGAATCCCACTGCCGACATGGTTGACACGGCTAGAAATACGGCATGGGACTTGGGTAAAACAACCGAATAATTATCGAAGTAATTATCCGATCCAAGAATGGGCCAGAAGGTTCGTTCCTATAGCCTCATTCTATTCTATTCTATTCTGCATCTCTGCTAACCATATTTTGAGAACGTGAGGAACTATATTCGCCACCGGATTCCTGAAAATGTTTCCAGAGTCTGATTGCGTACAATCACGCAGCAAAAAATGAAATGTTTTATCTAATGTAGAGTATTTTACGTGCTAGCTGTATTCGTGTGAGAGCTCTGCTTGGCTCTGATAGGTTATTCCTATAGTCCACAACCTCCACATGACGAACACATCATCTTATTTCCTACATTTCCTAAATTATTCTGTTCTTTAAAACATTATGGGTAATTCGGAATTTTAAGGTTACTTGTATAAATTGATATAATTTGCTATGAAGAAAGAACGGGTCCAAGCATTTTGCTCATTTCATACCTGGTAGCAATAGTACCATCCATAATGGAGTCTGGTAGCAACATTACCGTCAATAATTTAGTCTGGTAGCGATAGTACCGTCAATAATTTAGTCTGGTAGAGATAGTACCGTCAATAATGGAGTCTGCATGAATGTACCCATATCACACTAAAATTGCATTCTCACATTCACAATCGACAACTGTGACCGTATTATCAAAACTCGAGCTTAATAAAACTATTCAAGAAAGTGGATTTCTACACTCGGATAATTTGTAACTTATTAGTTATTTCAGCATTGCTTTTCAGCGCACGAATACCTTATGCACATGGTAAACGGCTTGTAGCAATAGTTATTGGTAAGATACATAACAACGGGCACATTCATACTTATCTCAAAGCACTCATTTATTTTTATTCAAGAAACCGCAAAGTAGATATTTTTTGAGCCTAGGTATTTTAACGTAGCCGCTGCTTGAATACTTGTGTGATTTCAACAGCAGTAAAATATGTACTACACAGGCCAGACGTACAGGTTACGTAAATGTATATAATTATATATCATTATTTGTTCCTCATCAAAAGGTTAGCTTAACGAATTCAATCATGCATATATTCAAGTTATTTTACACACCAGTACCTCAACCCTAATCATGGTTACACTCCAGTACCTCGACACTAATCACAGTTACACTCCAGTACCTCAACCCTAATCACGGTTACACTCCAGTACCTCAACCCTAATCACGGTTACACTCCAGTACCTCAACACTAATCACAGTTACACACCAGTACCTCAACACTAATTACAGTTACACTCCAGTACCTCAACACTAATCACGACTAATTAAAATAAATTACATTTTATAAGCGAGAAGTTTCGACAGTATTCGAGCCCAAGCCTTGGTGTAACATTTAAATTTTTGGTTAAAAGATTTTACTTTACGAAATGCGTGAGCGTAGTCTTCCGTGCCATAAAAAATCTGGTTATGACTTCCTCGGTACAAAACCTACTCTCTTTTTGGGCTCGAAAGAACCTGAACCAACGTACGTTATGATGCCTCCACATAGCTAGGATTGGCTGAAAGAAAAGCAATGATATTTTCTTACTTGGAATTTAATCTTTCGATAAATTTATCGCAAAATATCTGAGTAAATAACCTAAACACTTCTGTACGTTGTGAAAACATGAAATATTTCTCTGTAAATCTGAATCTTTTTCATGTCATCAAGGATTTTACATGCAAGACAGATAATTTTAGAAATGTGAGATATTTTCAATAATTTGCTTACGGTATCGCCTTCACCAGACTTAAGGTCAACATTATAAAATCATGTGTTCTCCTAGCCACGACACCAAGAAAATATTTAAATAGCTATTTTTACAGTAGCTCAGCAATTAGGCTCAGATAAAAAAAAACAGGAAATGTTGTGGTTGGACTCTCTTATTCTTTGTTCATACTTGCTCATATTTTCAAAATAGTGCTGCTTTTTCTGGAATTTTTAGTTGTGAACTTAGCAGATGACATGTAAGTGTAATAGAACCATTTTTTTGAATGCATGTATCATTCATTTAGAAAACACAATCAGAAATGCGATTGGTATACATTATTCGTCCCCAGCGTTCTTCTTAACAGGGACGATGTGTACGGTCCTACAACATTCACTGTCCTCACTCATTTGCGGACTTGTGAGGCAACTGATGATTTAAAGAGAATTAAAACGCGTGTAGTCGCAAACGCCCTCAGTTCTTGACTGTTGGAATACGAAGACTTTTAATAAGACTTGTTCTTCTAGAATGCTGCTCAGATGGAACTGCACAATTGAAGTTCATGATTGTTAAGTATATCCTACAATATTGCTTCATTATTAGCTTAAAAGACTCAAGATAACCACATACAAACCAATAACGCCGAATACCGCAAAAAGCGTTCAATATTGAGAGATCCTTGCATCTTAATGATGATGATGACTGAACTAATGAGCTTCCTGTTACATTTTTGAGGCTCTAGGATACTTTTCTATAATTAGATTGTTAGATTATAATTATTACTCGATGTCTTGATTAATTTCTTGAAGAGAAGTACAAAACGATTAAAATTATTGGTTTTACAGACACGTTTTTGTAGATAAAGTGTGTCACAGGAACAGGTAGGAAAAACGTAAAATCGATTTCTACCAGAAACTAAAACCATTCATACGCTCTTGATGCCTGCGAGATGAATGAGCCGCTCAAAATGTTTAGCCCAGCTTGACCCTGATTCAAAGTTAGATCAAAGTTGTAAATTTATAAACTTCAATTCAGAATATCAAACACATAAGAAATAATTTACGTTCACTCAAAAAGAATTAATTTCAGGAAAGTTAGTCAGAACGTTCATTACAATCCTTAACCTCAGCGATTTCCGAGCCCTAAAAATTCATGAAGGTAGAATCGCTTTGTGAACTTAGCCTAGTACGAAGATAGTATCGCTTAGTGAACTTTACTCCACCCACCACAGCACCTGACTCAAGTTCCGTTTGCTTATGTTCTCTTTCTACAAGTCTTACCCATGGGGATTTTAAGAGAGCCTTTCTACAACCCTGACTATCCAATGTAAGTATATGATGAGTAAAATATAAAATAAGTAACAGTAAGATCTTTTAATCTATAACGACTTAGTGTTAATGCAGGAAAAATATGCAACTTGCCTGTTAATTCGAGGTCATCGGAGTAATGCAGTCTTGTCCTTTAAATAATCAACATAAAATGAACTACTTGCTCTCGAATAACATTTGCAAAGCAATCATTTACTGGAGTTAACAAGAGACAGTTACCGCGACAGTATGTAATAGTTATTTACTGCTGACTTTTATTTACTGTCACTGATCTACATGAAAACTACAGGGTGAGGTATAATTCCTGTTACAAGTTTTCAAATCAATTTAAATCATTATTAATTGCAAATATTATCCATTGTAATTTTTTAAATTAATGATCAAGGATACACCTAATTTTTGCAAAACAATTAGTCATTAACTATTAACAACGTCTGTAGATTTGATGCGAAAGTTCATTATAGAGAAGCATGAAAAGGGATTGAGTCCATCCGAAATATTCAAACTAGGGCGAAGCCTCATAATCAACAGAATGTTGAAAAAGAACAATTGACTTCTCCTTGCCAGGGTATCAAAGTTTAAAAGTCAAGATTGAATAAATGCTGGGACAAAATACCCTTAGAGTGTAGTTCGAGCGGCCATTAGAGACTTTCCTCAAAAACTTCGCAAAGTAGTGAGAGCTAAAGTTAAGCATTTTAAATAATTTTTTGTAGTCAGACCTTGAAATAATAATTTTTCTCGAGAGAAAATTTGTTTTTGTTTTGTGATAGTATTTATGCCCTACCCTGTAGTAAGTGTAAATGATTTAAGATATAAAGATGGAGACGATACACTGATACTTCAGAGTATTTTCAGATTGTATATATCAGAATTGATGAAAACCTCAATTTTTCAAATCTTGCGCCAAATGGCTTGAATTAGAACTGTGAAGGAAAACATGCCAGGAGCAGCCTGAGGTGACGCGGTGTTTGTTTGCCCAGGTACCTCAACTACGGCAGCCTCGGTGTGGTCGTGGGACACGAGCTCGTGCACGGCTTTGACAATCACGGTACGTCACAGTAACGAGTTTTTAGAGTCGCAGTACGTCACGGTAACGAGTTTTTATGATCACGGTACGTCACGGTAACGAGTTTGTGGGGTCACAACAAGCCACGGTAACGAGTTCTCATTGGGCAAACAACAACAACAACGCGTTCCCATGATCAAGGTATTCCTGCTTACGAATTCAAATATTTACGGTGTCTTGGTAAAGTGCTCGAATTATCACGGTATGTCCTGCTTAGAAGCTCGTATAATTAACACGTTCGTTGCGATTGTCCAGCCGGTGCAAATCTTTACTTTGTACACATAGGCACTAAAAGACTTGGAAAAAATTACAGAACCTAACCTAAGTGACCCACCGGTGGGTCGTATCGCACTCAACGTGTTAAGGTACGTCCTGCTTAAAAGCTGATATAATTGGGGTATGTCCTGCTAGCTAGTCCTTTTTGTGTTGCTTTTGTTCCTGCTTTGTGCACTGAATACCTAGGTTTAAGGGATGTGTGTTTAAGCGATTTCTCCCAAGTTGAGTAAAAATGCACTTGTACGGGTCATGAACAGTAGGCATGTTTTCCAAAAATTTTAGTTTTGTAAATCACCATCGTTAATTGGCTTCTGTTTAGTTTATATTTTATGGGAAATGAATAAAATTCCAGAGCCGATTTCAAGTCGAATTTTTGTAAATTCTTTTACTATTTGCTTGAAGACAAATATTTATTTGATGTTATAAATTTAATATACCTATATTTCATCTTGTATTAATCAAACAAGAAATTGATTAGCTCGATGTTGATCTTGCTTGATGGTTTTCCTGAACATTTGACCATCATTAAAATCCCTCTAAGCTTATCAATAAAGTTGTTATGAAACGTACAGTTTTGAGCACCACTGAAGCAATGCTAATACCCGAGGCATTGTTTGTCACCGTCTGTTTGACCCAGCATGAAATGAAGCCTGCACCGTCGCCAATAACAATAACAGTGTAAGGTGCTGATGTTATTGGCGCCGCTGCTGGGCCAACTGGAGCGTAGAGGCACCCAGCAACTGTTCTAATCACGAGTTCATTAACTGGCCTCCCAGCTGACTGGCCTCCCAGCTGACTTGCGCTGACGGCACCTAATGCTAATTGGAGTCAGATCGCCTTCCAGTCTCAGTGCTGGGAGATCACGAGTCTCCTGTCCTATTGTTATTATATATTGTAGGCTTCATTGGCGTTTTCCACTCACTTTATCTCTCGCAGTTCAAAGTTGTTCTGCAATGCATTATTATGTTTCATACTGTCTTCTACTTAACGCTGGAGCATTTATTTCTGTCTTAAATTCCTTTTGAAGCAATCTTGTTCCCGTTTCCCCTTTTGTTCACTTATTCTCGAATTCCTCCGAATGTAAGAATTAACTTTGATGAGGTGGGCAACTGCTGTATAAAAACTTAAGTAGGCACTAACTTTATTTTTCTCTAGTAATTCATTTTTTTGACCTATGAAATTGAGGAGACTATAAATTTTTAAATTAAAAGTTGTTCAGTAGGGAAACATCGGTTTTTGGTTTCTCAACTTATCGTGTAACTTGTTTTTAATTTCGGTTCCTATATAACAACTAAATAAATACTCTCGCCAGATGCTTAGCACCACATATATGACCGTAAAAAGTAACATTTATTTCATTGATGAATAATTAACTTAATTTTCCCTATGATTTCGTTAGGTCTGTTTCCAAAATTGACATTGACAACAAAATTAGAAAAATGGTTTTTACCTGTTTAGTCACTCTTTCTTAACTAAGAAAAAATAATGCAAACTCCGGTCTGCCTGACACAGCAAATTCTTTACCTTGGACCAACGAATGATGAAATAAATGTTTGATTCCTAAGCTTGTCTGTGTTGTGCACGTTACAGGGAAACGCTACGACGCACACGGCAACGTGAGCCAGTGGTGGAGTGATACAATGGCTGAACAGTTCACGGACAGAGCAGCTTGCTTCGTTGACCAGTACAGCCAGTACCCCATTGAGATGGTCAACAAAAACGTCAGTATTTTGCTCTCATTACTCAGTTATGTAAAATAAGCGTCATTTTGTCAGAACGCATCGTATTGCATCGTACAAATTTTCGTTCGGTAATTTGTTGAGTTAAATAAGAACACCTTCAGCAGATGTATTAACAAGTATTTTGTGTGATGGAGAAATTTTCCAAACGAATGTTGTTGTCTTAAGTCTGTTTAAGTTTTCAAATGGAAACATTACAGAAACAAGGAGTGTAGCGAGAAACGAAATACTGTTGGAAAATAGAGTTATTAATTTTTTTCTGATTTGATTAACAGTTGGGTTAGACATTATTTATTCAATGAGATTAATCTACTTCAATCTTTTTACATTGATGTATTCAACTAAGATAGCTTGTTACAACAGAAAATTTTTTAAGAATCATCTTAAATTTTTGCATCGGTAGAAACAAAGATTACTTCTGTGTAAGGAATGCCTGAGGTATCTCACATATTTAAAAATTATCTCTACGTCTGCAGACCTCGCACTGACTTTCATTCAGACATTTCACTCTTTTTAAGGAATTTTCACGCTACACTCCTCTCAACTCCAGGTGACTGAGCACAATGAAATTTTGCGTCCATTCGAGAAGTCCATCAATTACAACAGTTTTTCTCTGGGTCCTTGTACTTGCAACACTGGATGCAATATTTACCTTCAATGCTACATTAGTATGCAAACAGCTCTCTGGCTTGAAAAGCTCAGGGCTTTGCTGCCTTGGTGGGTTTATAGAGAGCTGGCTAAATTGAAAAGTATTGTAAATATTCGTTGTATTTTCCGTAGATTAAAATCTGAAATGAAACGTCCTGGCTAAACAGGAGAAAGGTTCATATAAATTTTCTCTTGTGGCCTTCAAATTAACGAATCAAGCGCAGATAATTTAGCATCGTAGTAATACTTACACTTCGTTGTAAGGATAATTTTTTCGAAGCTAATATACGAATATCCTGTGATACCTTGCTGCCTTTTCGCTAGTTAACATGAAAAAACCATGTCGCTTATTGATGACCTATTGAGTGGTTGCAAAATTTCAGTTCAATAAAAAAAGCAGGCAAAATTTTCACGTAGACTTCGATATATGTCAAAAACAATTATTTGTATTATATATCATAGTCCCAAATTGTACGTTCGATGAGGCAATTAGAGTTGTATGTTTCTGACTTGTATCATATACGCGGTAATCTGATTTTTTATTTCATTAGAGTTTGCTCTTGTACCTCGTTAAAAAAGTAATTTTATCAGTGGAATAATCAGATTAAAATCAAACATCAAGTTTCCATTGCTCAGTAACTGCATTAGAAATCCTTCCGCTGATTAATTATCTATTAATATGTACTAGTTTTTAATTGTATCGTTTTAGTCATCTAGTGCTTCATGTATTTGCCTGAGAACCAGTTCATACAATGTTAACGGACAAATAAAGCACACACTATTAACCTGATTTTACACTAAAACATTCAACCTGTTTCGTACCTCTACTTATCGAATTAATATATTTGCACTCACTTCCCCTCCAATTGCTTTTCAAGGACGTTTTCCTCGTTTCTCTTTGCTGGATACGAAAGTTTAGTGTCCAATATATTTCAGTAAGTATGCTCTCCGTCTCCCGTCTTTACAAAGATCTTCATCGAGATTTCTGTAAAATGCAGTATTTGTCACTGTTAAGGTTGACGGCAACGAGACTCTGGGCGACAATATTTGCGACAACGCAGGCCTACTGAACGCTTGGCTGGCGTACCGCCGCTGGGCAGACCTCAACCCCACTGAACCGCTGCTCCCTGGTCTCAACTACTCCATCCCACAAATATTCCTCATCACCTTTGGTCAGGTGATCAACTCTTGCATTTCTTTATGCATGGTATTCTCAACTATGGCCACGAAATAAAATATTTAACTCCATGTCGAATGTTACCTGTTCTGTTTTACTCCAGCTCTGTAAATTCTTATAAAGCCGCTTTTGTCGTCGTTGATTTTTCCATCGTGTTAGTGGTGCTTCTCATCATCTTCAAATGAATATGATAACTTCGGGCAATCTTTTCACAAAGCACTATTCAGTTGCCGATTTAGAAGTAAATTCATTCTACATAGTCATAATCTAAAGATGCGATGATCTTCTATGTTAGTGGCATAAAGAAACAAATGTTCCTATTTTCCACACCCTGAGAACATCATTCACGTAACAAACATACTCCTACTTTTTCTGAAGGTAATACCTCATTAGTCTGTAGGAATTGTTTATTTAGCTGAAATTATTATTTTGTTGTTTGTTTGTGAAGGCAAACATTTTTCACAAGCCACCATCTTCATTTAGATTTAGAACATCTTTTGTTTTGTCAATTTGTTGGGAGATAACAGGACCGTCTAATTAGGTTTGATTTTTTGTCAGAGCACTCATTATTCTGAGGAGCTTCTTTTATAATGGAAAGGCATGTTAGAAAATTAATTAAGTGAAAAACAAGACAGTGATTCGGTACGGAAGACGTTAAATATTTTCCCTCAAAGTGAGGCCTATTTCAGTACAGGAATATGTAGGGTGCCTATCAACTTAATTTGGAAATAAGCATTTGATACCTACATAAGAAGATAGAGAGATTTGAATAAAAAAATTGTAATAATTAATGTTTACGCTATAAAATTTAGAAACATTGATTCACAACCTTCGTAGATTTCAGTAGCTATCATCCAGAGGAGCACAGTCAACGCCATTATTTACTACATCATCTAGATTTCACTCTCCTTTGAAAGATACTCGTGGTGCAGATTCTGGTCTTGTACTCAAGCATCAGTCTGATTCACAAGTGGCTGTAAACCACCAATACGAGTATGAAGCACTCGTCCTGTTGTGGTGTAGTGTGTAGAGAAGGTCTGGGTGGGGCAGTGGGATCTCCTTCCTTTAAATGACACGTACAGTAATCAGTGAGCCCTGATCTAAGCAGAGGAGTTTTTACTACAGTGCAAGTAGCAGAAAATATTTGAGAGAGAATGAATTTTGAACATTAAAATGCACAAAACTTGAATACCGTTTACATTAATCTCAAACGTCGAAACGCAGCCACAAATCCATAGCTGAAGTAACGTAATTGATATTGAAGGCTGTATATTTTTATCCGATGATTCAAGAACTCACAAAAGTTAGTTGGAAACTGTAGCGAAAATAAAACTCAGTCTACATCTATTTTCTAAAAACAAGTTCAAAATGACATCGCCATGCAGAAGTAACTATAAACCTTTGAGGACTGACGGAAGCTTTGAGTCGCGCTATAAACAGTCGTGTTCTCAGAGTGCAAAGTTACTTTTGCTTGCTGTGAACACGACAGTAGCGAGAATTACCGTCAATCGCCAAAGAGTTAAGTAGCATATCCCATTTCATTATTGTATTCAAAGAAGGATAAATGAAACGTTATCAATTATGTTTCCGAGAAAGATAATCGATTAGTGTGAGTTGGCTTACACTTGTAGTACGTCGATTATAGCCTACATTTAGCGATACATTGGTCTCCCTAACACCAACCTTGGTTTCCTACTCAGATCTGGTGTGAGGTGGTGAGCAAAGAAGGCTACGAGAAGTACAGCACAGACATGCACAGCCCTGGAGTCTACCGCACGAACGTCGTCGCTCAGAACTCCGCCTTTTTCTCCGAGACCTGGGGTTGTCCTGTAGGGTCGCCCATGAACCCTGAGAAGAAGTGTTACCTCTGGGAGTAGAATTTTACGTGAGCTATACAAATGGCTGAAAAAAAGTAATTATCAGGAATTGAAAAAGAGGCAAAGTCCTTACCCTTCCCTACACAATGTGATGTTGTATGAGAATTGCCGTTGCTGTTGCGTAGCAAGTTTTATATTTAGATGAAGATAGATCTGAGTGCAATCAGTGTTGCTGTTGCTGGCGTAACTGTTGTAAAACAAGTGTTGCGACTCAGAAGTCGCGGAGACATTGTAAAACAAGAGAGAAAAATACTCTATTTATTCGTCAAAACGGGCCATGTGACACGTACAGTGTGGGCAAAATAATACAACACGTTGATTAAATTGTCAGATTCCACATTTATACACCACTTACAAGTACGAAAATTCGACCAAATATAAACAATAGTATAAAAATGTTAATAATATATCTAGAACACAGAAATATTTAATAGAAAAGATATATAGGAACATGTATAATAAATACGTGATAAAAGTTTACTGCACATTTCAAGATATACATACATTAATACTTTGTTGCATAGCCCTTATTATTAATTATGGCTTCGAGACATTTATAGTAGTTCACTACCAGCCTTTTACACATTTCAGGTATAATTTCATTCCATTCTTCAATGCAAATTTCTTTGAGTTCAGTGATGTATTATAATTGGGACCTCTCTTCTGAATCTTCAATTTCAATTCCCTACACAAGTTTTCGACGGGATTCATGTCCGAGGATTGATTTGGCCATTCTAAAATGTTTATCTTCTTCATCCTCAACCATTCCTTAGTTTTGTTTGCAGTATACTTTGGATCGTTGTCTTGTTGGAATTTCCATCCACGTTTCAATTTTAATGAACGAGCTGAAGGTAGGAATTGCTCTTCCAATATTTCACGATATTTCCTGCCATTTATGGTTCCTTCAATGATGTGAAGTTTACCTACCCCTGATAAAATGAAACAACCCCACACCATGATTGATCCACCTCCAAATTTAACAGTGGGTATGGTGCACTTTCGTTTATACGCTTCATTTTGTTGCCTCCAAACATGGAGCAACAGCAGCATTGTGCTGTTTCTCCCAAATAGCTAGATTTTGATTTCATTTGACCACAGTACTGAGTTCCAAAACGCTGCTGGCTTGTTCAAATGGTCGTTGGCATACTTCAGACTGCCTTTGACGTGACGTCTCTGGAAAAGAGGTGTCCTACGAGAGGTGCGGGAGCGAAGACCTTCACGGCGTAGTGCCCTGCTGATCGTGTTTGCTGGCTTCGATCCCAGATGCCTTGAGATCATCCTTCAATTCTTTACGAGTAGTTTGAGGCCTCTGCACTACTGTTCTGACCAATTTTCAAGCAGCACGGTCGTTATTCTTCCTTGGACGGCCAGTTTGAGGCTTGCTGAGAGTCGTATTCCGACATTTCCACGTATGAATTATGGTTTCAACCGAGGCTATAGGAACACACAGTCGTGCATTTGTCTTCTGATATCCCAAATTTTCATTATGGAGCTCTACAATACGTTCGCAAAGATCTTGGCTGATGTCCTTATTCATACTTATGCTTACGACCTTTCAGAATGAGAGCTGCAGTACCAATGACACATTATTGGAGATGAATGCTGACGAAAGTTCGGTTGCCAAATAGTAGATTGTATTGGAACATTCTGGAATAATCCCACAATAATTTTCATGTATAATATCGAGAAAAAAGTCGCTTATTGTAAACGTTTGTTCACGTATTTATTATATACGTTTCTACATATTTTTTCTATTAAGTATAGATGGGTTTTAGATACATTATTAGCATTTTTATACCATTGTTTATTGATGGTCTAATTTTCGTAATTGTACTTGTTCTATAAATATGCTATCTGGCGATTTAATCAACGTGTTGCATTATTTTGCCCCACTGTATTTATGTATTTTCTATGTATTACATTACAATAGGTTACTGCTGAAATCGTAATACTAAAAATGAGTATTTTTCCTGTATAAGTAATGCGTACCACTTTTTCATTCCATGTTTCATATCTCTTACTGAAATTCAAACTCATAAAGACCTCGACCTTACAGAGTCCGAAAAATGTTTTCAATCCATAATTACTAATTTTTTATTATTCCTCAAATTCTCCAGTTGAATTTGAGAAAAGAATTTGTCTATAGTTTTTAAATTTATGAATTGTAGATTGTTTTCGAATAGCACGACTTCACCTACTTCACAATTTTGCTTGGTGCATCGATTGAACAAACGTAAAAATTTACAAACGTGAACATTTTATTCGTTTATGGCTTTGAAATTCGCGGAAATTCAATTAACGTAGGAAACTCAATTTTAAAACTTTGGAGAAGCAGAAAAATAAAATGAGGAGTAAAATACATTCATAGAAATGAGATTTTTAAGTTACGTTTTGAGTGTAAATAAAAAACGTTAGTATGACTGTTAACTTGACGGACTTCTACTTTTCCTCCTTCACAAAAATGAATGGTTGTTGCATTAAAGTTTGTGTAATATTTTCATTTGTGTATGTCGCTGCAATGTAATGAGCAATTTGGACACTAACTGTCGTACATCATATTTTCTTTTAGGTACAGCAGCTGAGGTCATACAGTTTCCTTCCATGATACTCTGATGATATATGGCATTCAACATATGTTCGTGACTTTTTCCAAGTAATTTGCTCACAAAACTGAACATATTTCAAGAAATCTTTATATATAATAGTAATCTTCTTAGCCTCACCGGAAATTAAGCTTAGAAAAGCTTAGAAATGACCTTATTAAAACAGATTTTCTGTTTTGCTTTCGCCTTGGTTGGTTTGCGTTTGCCAACGGCAGTCCTCAGAGAACCATAATTTCGGAGTGGCGGTGGCGGGTGGCGACGAAGAAGACAGGAGCGGGCGGGAGGCGACGGGAGGGGAGAGAGGAGACGGGACGGGAGAGGGAGGTGACAGGGGTGGTAGTTGACGGGATGCGGAGGGAGGTGACGGGAGAGGGAGGGATGTGACGGGACGTGGTGGGTGGATGCGCACAGCTTATGGTAGCAAGACTGGATACGCACGACTGGAGGTGGCGGGATGTGTCGGAAAACGGAGAAAGGTGGCGGGGGACAGCGAGAGGAGGCAGATGGTTGTGTGGCGGTGGGAGGTGGCGGTTTGTGGGGACACCAGCTTGTTTTGGCGAGCGGAGGCGGGAGGTAGTGAGTGACGGCGGGAGGTGACAGAAGGGGGGAAGGTGACGGGAGGGGACCAGGAGCAAAAGTTGCGGTAGCGGCGGTTGTGTACAGGAAATGAACAGGTTTTACAACAAGCCCCGCACGTTTGCCTGCGAGCACTGAAAGACTCCTACCAACACAACAGGTTCGAACAAAACAACGGAATAGAATTCGTTTATTGAGACAAAGTTGCCTTGTTTATGAAGGGAGACCGACTGTACAATAACTGTTAGGCTACAAATAATCGTTCATTCAATGAAGATCCTAAAATTTTTGTCGTACGGTTATTTTATTCTGAAAAATATCACATCGCTGAAGTTTTTCAAATCCTCAAAGAATTTTTTGTTGTGCATGGACTAATTTTCCTTCAGAAATTTCACTCGGCTTATAGGATCACTCGCTTATCAGAGAGGCAGTAGGCGTAAATAGTAAACTCTAGTTTGAAGAACAGCTGACTATGTTCTCTTGAAGCGGAAAATACATTGCTACATTACTAATTATGATTTGTTTACAGAAAAAGCTGTTCAATAACCTAATGTGAACAATTTATTCAATCTTGGTGTCTCATTAAGAAACTTAGTCGTCAAGAATTAATTATATTGAAGCCAATATTACAGTGTCGCACTACCTGCTGGCAATTAGCACTACCAGCATCTAGTCAGCACTACCAGCACCTAGTCAGCACTACCTGCTGGCAGCCAGTCAGCACTAGACAGTCTTGAAGAAGTTTTCCTTGCTACCGCCGCTGCAGCGCTGCCAATGATCGTACAGATATGATTCATTCGTGCCTGACCGTACTAGCATGGTACCGTCGTGCCTGACCGTACTAGCATGGTACCGTCGTGCTTGACCGTACTAGCATGGTACCGTCGTGCCTGACCGTACTAGCATGGTACCGTCGTGCCTGACCGTACTGACCAGCATCTGACACTGATACCCTTTTGTCGAGGCTTGTTGTGCAGGGTTGTGGTGCAGGGTTGTGGTGCAGGGTTGTGGTGTAGGGTTGTGGTGTAGGGTTGTGGTGCAGGGTTGTGGTGCAGGGTTGTGGTGCAGGGACAGCAGTTTCTCGTCGTTTTCTCCTATGATGGCAACTGACTGACGACACACGACGCTATGTAATTTACTTTAAAGATTCAAGGATTAAAAAATTAGACAATAATACTGAATCCAATCCTGCACAGCTTCATCAAAATAAGTTGTTTGTATGTAACAATGGGTGCAAATTCTTATAAACAATTTAATTACGACAGAAATAACATTCCTTATAATACTGCATTGCCAAATCCGCTGTCAATAATGGAAAGGTTAAAATGCGAGTCAAATTGAAAAAAAAGTTCCCAATTATGCACCTAATTTAATTTTCACTTCTATGATCTTTCACAATTTTACTGTTACACGGAACTCGATCACCTACTAGGAGTAGGTCACCACAAACGTTGAATGCACGTGAACACTGAGAAAATACTATTTGATCACTAACATCGTCGTAAAATTCTTTAATGAGACTTGTTTTAAAATATTAATGGAAATTAGTGTGAGTTGTGTTAATAAATTGTGTACAGTTCAGCATGTGTTAAACTACGAGTACTCATATGATCAGAAAAAGACGAAAGTCATGGTCAATTTTCTGGAGCAAATTTTATACTGTAATTATTATTCAGCGCATTTTTTTCATTGTTTCGGAGTGCTAGGTAAGTGATTATACGTTCTTTTAAATGATAAAATATTGTCAGTTTTATCCACCTGCATCGCGTTTCCGTATAAAATAATATGAGAGTGATTTGATCTCAGTTTATCAACCGTTATCAATTGAAGTACGGTTGCAAAGTACATCAAAAGCGTTTATTGGGATAATGCAGTGACTGAATGAAGTTGCAGGAGGTAATTTTTAGTTTTCTGAATAATAATTTTAGCTGATACTCGAGTCAAAAGCATATTGTGTAGAACAACTTGACTTCAGACTGTCAGAATAAACTCCACTGCTGCTTCTGAAAACCTGGCAGAACAGTTTAACGTTACTCATACAGGTATACGACGCCCACTGAAGCGGACATGAAAAAGTTCAGTAGTTGTAAATTGAGCACAAAGTGTCCCCTAAAATTCTGATATGGCTTATAACTTTGAATGATAGTAAGTATATCATTCAAAATACTTCAGGCACTAATTTAGGATAGGTTTTTCTATGATGATTAGAAGTGGATTCTGTGTAATAATGGTGAGTGTTGTGGTTCATGGATGAGTTGAGGAAGCAGGTCTGCTTAACAACAGAGAGGAAGACTCAATCCAAAGATCATGTTGAGCATATAGAGGGATATTAAAAAATTTTTACAGTGACCTGAAACGTGATAATGAAACAAATACTGCTAATCTTTAGGACAATCAATTTCACCGTTGAAAAACCGCTTTCGTCCGAAACCGACATTCCTTAGTCAATAGAAGGAGTGTAACTCCATCATGATAATGCGAGTCCTCACACAACTCGAATAGTTAAGGATCTTCTGAAAGAGCTTGGTCGGAAACTTTTATGAGTTCCTACATATTCTCCTAACCGTGCTCCTGCTGATTATTGCTTGTTTAGGGAACTACACATTCATAGGAATATCATATGATAATTTTGTCATGGGAAGTTAAAACGAATTGAATTAATTTCCAATCAAAAGTGTTTTAGAAACGTGGTATTCATTAGCTTATTTACAAATTGAATGAGGTTCTACAAAGCAGTAATAATTACGTTAACCAGAAAATAATTTTATGGTTATATGTTCCTTATTATTAATCTGTCTTCTGAAATTGAACGTTACTTTAGTTTTAGCCTGATATGACTTGCACAGGTTCAAAACAGTAAAGTATTCCTGATCATGCAGCCTGTACAGGCCGATACTGAAATTTTAAGGAATTTGTTTCAGTCAAATCATAAATGATTTCAGTCGATCGTTTTTCATCTCTCTCACAGCACACCATAATATTATACATCAGGAATTTATAATTCAGATGAGTCACAACTCCTACTTATGATTAAACATGAAATATTACACTAACATAAATCTATGTGGCAATTAATAACAATACATTTAAAATTACTTAAATTTCTAGCAAAAGGACTTTACTCTTCTTTAGTGTAATTTGGGGTTCACTTAAATATCTGCTTAATTCTAAGGGTACTTAATTAAATAATGAGCTTTTGGTTCCCGACTAACATTCCTAGGAAGTATTACTAGCATACCTAGGAACATACCTAGGTAGAAGGGTCAGCCGTTAATTCCATATCTGTGTAGCGTGCTGAATACATTTCTTCAAAAGAAGTCTGTGAGTTGTTTCACCGGGCCAGCGATGAAATTGCAGTAATATCATCCCTAGCGTGTGATAATGCGAACCTAAAGTCTCTCTCATTGCTCTAAAAAATGTGAAAACGAGAACATGTAGCTGTTAAGTTGTTTGGTCGTACCACGGCAATAAGATTGCTGGAGGCTGAAGTGTACAGACGTTTCTGTTCAAAACGAGTAGTAGGAATAGGAGTCAAAATAAAGTGGTTGATGAAAGTTGTACTGATTTAGCAATTACAACTGTGACGTATGTGTACTCCTAATTTCTGTAACAATTCATAGGTTATTCAGTAGCAGAAGTATGGATAAATTTAAAGGCTTTAAAACACTCGCTATTTTTAAAAGGTCTTTTACATGAATGTGTCAATTTCCGTGACAGAACAGAACGATCAGCTAGCTTTTCAAGCACGAGTTGGTCCGTGTGTTCTTTATTTTACCTACAAACAACCTATATTAAGTCATCAGAGGGGAAAAAACGACTAACATATAGCATGCGGTGTTATACGTTAATATGGATGTACTTGTTATTTTGCTCCAGGAAATGTGAACAGTGACAATAATGTATATGATATTGTAGCTTTTAGTGATGAATAAACCTGTTGCTTAATTTTGTGTTTCATTTCTCAAAGAACTACATGCAGATTGAGCAAGATTGAACAGATCATTTTTCTTTTCGTTCCTCGCAGGGGCCGTTCTTTGCGATTTTTCAATGCCGAAATTGTTGTTTGATTGACCATTTGTTCTCATTTCTATGTATGAGAACTGTTGTTCTGTTAACCGTTCATTCTTATCGTTCTGCATGTGAATGTGTCCACAGCTAAAAATGCGAATTGTCTGCTATTTTTACGACGAGTAATTACACCGGAGGAGTAAACAAAACAACTTCCCAAGGGAATTTTACTGTGCATTGCTGGTATTTTCACTGTCTGTTTTCAACTGTCAAATGTAGGAACAATTTACACGAGTTAGATTAAACCTTCCTGGATTAATTCATAGGTTTTTTTGAATCGATAATAATTTCAGTCAAATTCTACCACTTACATAAGTCCATGATTATATATGTATTTCTGCTTCCGAAGAGAACACATGTATCTTTACTTCTGCTTTTTTAGTGATAAACATTAACGTGTACAAGTAAAATATACATTCAAGTGTGAGACTAACGTTGTATTATCCAGTTTGCGTTGTTTGCCTTGTGGATATTTCACTTAGGTTTCACTTGTCTTTCGCTTGTATTCCATTATATTTCGATCCGATTTACTTTTATTTCGCTGGTATTTCGTTTGTCCTTCGCTTGTATTTCGATTAGATTTTGCTTGAACTTCGCTAGTATTTCGATTAGATTTTGCTTGAACTTTGCTTGTATTTCGGTTAGATTTTGCATGAACTTTGCTCGTATTTCGGTTAGATTTTGCTTGAACTTTGCTGGAATTTCGGTAAGATTTTGCTTGAAGTTCGCTTGTATTTCGGTTAGATTTTGCTTGAACTTAGCTTGTATTCCGCTTGTCCTTTAATCGCATTTCACTTGTGTTTCTGTAATATTTCACTTGTATTTTGCTTGTATTTGGCCTCAAACTGAACTTCATCAGAACTCTGACGTAAGCACGGATATGAATTAAAGAATTTATATTTTAAAAATACACTTCCCTAAAAATTGTAATTATCGTTTTCCAAAACAAGTAGAAAATTTTTAAATATGAATTAATTATTTCTCTACAAAGTTAAAATTGATCATAAGTTACTCATATCTTTTAGTTTTTCTCATACTCACCTTTAATCTCAGAAGTTATAATAAAATTCATTTAACAAAATTTGGAAAAATTTCCTTTGTTCGATCACTTGGAAAAAAGTTTCAAACTCAAGTTTGTGATAAGAGTGTGTTATTACTTGTGAAATTCCTGGTAATGAGGAGGTGCATCCTAGTCTCCTGCATCCATGAATGTTATTGTACAGACATGAATTTTATGATGCAGACGTAAAATTTAGCATCACTGCATGCAGCCTCAGCCACTCATCAGGGTCTGATCAGGTGTCCACTGATCAGGGTCTGATCAGGTGTCCACTCACCAGGGTCTGATCAGGTGGCCACTGATCAGGGTCTGATCAGGTGTCCACTGATCAGGGTCTGATCAGGTGTCCACTCACCAGGGTCTGATCAGGTGGCCACTACACAGGGTCTGATCAGGTGAAACTACACAGGGTCTGATCAGGTGTCCACTGATCAGGGTCTGATCAGGTGTCCACTCATCAAGGTCTGATCAAGTGTCCACTCGGCTGCTTTATGTACTCATCTGGATGAGGTTATGCTGTAGTTTGTGGATCGTGATCATTTTTCCAGATTTAGGTCGATATTTTCATTTTATGAACAGATTGTCCCAAAAAACGATACCCAAGTTTTAAGGGCTGTAATTCAGAAACTATTAAACTTACAAAAAATTAAAAAGTTACATTTTGTTTTTTAACATTTGTTCCATCTCTGTACAAAATTTCAGAAGAATTTATCTAATCGTTTTCTTTAAGCAGTATTTTTAGTCACCGATACTGAAAACCTGTTTGCACACTTTTGTTAAACTTCGAATTTTATGATATTAAAACCATGTTTTTATTGATAGTTTCGAACCATGTTTTTATTGATAGTTCCTAAATCTACATTCAACAGAATTATAACTTTGGATTTGAAGTGGCATCCTTACAAGATGCATGTGAGGAACAAACTCCTCGATAACGATCTTCCTCGGCGGCTGAATTTTGCTCAATGGTTTTTGCAAAGAAATGTTCGGCTTGTGGACGACATTGTGGCAGGCGATGAGGCCGCTTTTCATTTGAATGGCAAAGTAAATGACCACAATGTTCGCACATATGCACCGAAGAACCAACCTCCTAATTTCAACTTTGACGTAGAAATTTCGAGAGAGAAAGTGTCTGTGTCGATATGACTTTGTGGCAATAGACATGTCATCGGTCCTTATTTTTTACAACAATAACTTAAATGGAGTTGAATACCTTGATCTAATAAATAACAGGATGGTTCCAAGTCTTCGAGAAACACATGGAAACAGAATCAATCGAACCTGGTGGATTCAGGATGGTACTCCTGCGCATAGAACTGTTGCTGTTAGGGAAAAACTGAATCAGCTATTGCAATCGCATTATCACCTTGAATCATCGTATCGAGTGCTCCCCCAGATCGCCTGATTTGACACCGTGTGATTTTTTCCTTTGTGGACATTTAAAGAGTAAGTAGCTCTCCATTGCGCGATACCGACGAACTCAAGCAAAGAATTGAAACTGAGGCCAATTTGCTGCAAGGAGATGATGCTCTCGTTAGACGAGTGATGGCGGGAATGAGGAGGCAAATGCAACTGTGTATTGAGAGAAACGGAGAACACACCGAAGGAAACGAACAATAGGAAGAACATTTCGATTTTTTATTTGATGACATTTTCCATTTAATAAACGGTTGAAAGTTATTAAAAACATGGTTTTAATATCATAAAATTCGAAGTTTAACAAAAGTGTGGAAACAGGTTTTCAATATCGGTCACTAAAAATACTGCTTAAAGAAAACGGTTGGATCAATTCTTCTGAAATTTTGAACAGATATGAAACAAATGTTAAAAAACAAAATGTGACTTTTCAATTTTTTGTAAGTTTAAGAGTTTCTGAGTTACAGCTCATAAAAATTGGGTATCGTTTTTTTGGGACACCCTGTATATATACATTTTTCCATCATAAACACGCATTTTTCTGTAAATACCATTGTGTTGTGACATTTTTACATGTTTTTCAAGCCTTTACATAATAGAATAATCGAGGGAAACATTTTTCCTATCATACTTGTAGTGGTGAGTGTCAGATCAACACACAAATAAAAGACATGTTTCCCTTCATAACTGTGTGGACAACTGGACAACTGTCGTCGGGTCAAGCTGTGCTAAACAACGCTCTCAGCTTCTCACTTTTCACCTTTGTTCAATTTGTAAGCCGTGTTTGGGCTCCATCTCTGACAATCCTGCAATACACGATACACAGTTGTGTCGTGTACTGGAATGTTGGTTCCGTCACTCAAGACCTGCACTAATGTGTTACACAGCCAGCCTCCAGACCACTGCAAAGCTCTCTGCAGAGGTGATTCAGATATTGTAGTGCTGCAATTAATGAGTAAAGTTTGCATTGTCGCCAGGATGGTGGCCGAGTATTGCAAATAGTCTGCAAGATGCTGGAGTTTCGAGCCCGTTCGTGCGTGATAGACTTACTTTCAAATCCTGATGCTAGGCCTTAGAAAAATATTATGGTTCAACCTGTAGCTTTGCTAATAAATACGCGGGATCTAACTCCGAACTTAAGCTCTCGATTGTTTTAAAGTATTTACAGTGCGTGCCAGAATTATATGCAACTCTATTTTTTGATTTTCACTCGCATAGTTAATAAAAATTAGCGACACTTAGTACATTATATGGCAATACTAACACATGCACAGATCTAAAATTTTAAGATGATCTGCGCAATAGTAAACAAACGGCAGCTAGTGACTTGAATTCTTGCAAGTTTCAACGTGCCAACTTTTTATGCAAGATGGGAGGTAAAGGTGCTTTGAGTCATGGTGAGAGGTCTAAAATTGTTCAAAAGCTGAGTGATAACATATCTACATTAGAAAGAGCAAAAGAATTGGGCCGTGAGCATCTAGCCATTAAAAAATTTGTGACCAACCCTGATCGATGCAACGGTCGTTCTGACAAAGGGAAACGTCGTAAGAAAGCACCTGTGTCGCATCGAGCCATGAGTAGGATCACGAGAGAATCCCACTGTTACCCACTGAAAACTAGCTAAGATGTGTTTGAAAACCCTGGCGTTCCTAATGTGCCCAAATCCACTCGATGCCGTATTCTGAGGGTGGTTGAAAAATGTGGAAAGCCAGAGGTTCGCCCTCCATTAAAGAATATCCACAAGAAAAAGAGTATGGATTGGGCGAAAAACCACATGAAAGTAAATTTTCAAACTGTTCTGTTCACCGATGAGTGTCGAGCTACTCTTGATGGACCGGATGGGTGGATGTGAGGATGGCACTGCAAGGATGGTCCACGTCCCTACCGGATCAGGCGTCAGCAAGGAGGTGGGGGTGTCATTTTTAGGGCTGCAATCATTGGTAATGAACTGGTAGGACCATTCAAAGTCGCAGTCGGAGTGAAAATGACTGCCAAACTCTACATTGACTTCATTAAGGAACACATTTTACCCTGGTACCAGATGAAGAATTTGGCATTCCGGAAAGAGATGGTATTTATGAATGATAATGCCCCGTCTCATGCAGCAAGAATAACCACGGAATATTTGGAGATTGTTTTTGCCAGACACAGGAAAATCATGCAATGGCCAGCTTGTTTTCCGGATATAAACCCCATCCAGAATCTATGGAGCATCCTGAAAAGGAAAATTACTCTGATGGAAGGCAGTACACCTCCAAGGATGACCTCTGGAATGCCGTTCTAACTCCTGCCAAAGAAACTTCATCAGATGAAATAAAAAAATTTACATCTGCAATGGATGAAAGGCTTTTTCTGTTGTTAAAGAACATGGTAATTATATACGATATTAATTGTACTATTCAACCACATTGAAGCTTTTTGTTTTGTAATGTCGTTGTTTCCACAGTAAATACTCATAAAATAATCTATTTATCAATTTCCGTCACCAGTTGGCCATATTTGACACTGTATAGATGATTTGCGTATAAAGTTGACACGCTGAGACTTGCAAGAATTCAAGTCAATTGCTGCCGTTTATTTTCTATTGCTCAGATTATCTTACAATTTTAGATCTGAGCATTTGTTAGTATTGTCATATAATGTACCAAGTGTCGCTAATTTTTATTTACAACTATGAGAGTGAGAATCGAAAAATAGAGGTGCATATAATTCTGGCACGCACTGTATGGTTATTGGAACTGTTGTCACAATGACTTCGTACTAGGTATATTTGTCAGTTTAATCCGAAGACTATTTCCATTGTTGGAATGGACTCAAATTTTGGTAATGAAGCGTCAACAATATAATCCGTAGTTTTCTCTTCAAAGAAATATGTATATACATCTGTTTCAATATTACCTCTAATGTTTTTCATTTATCATCGCAACTAGTCTGCAGCTTTGGTTAATGGCAGACACAAATTTACATTATCGTTTCTGCTAGAGATTTAGAACACGATGCCAAGAACAATCTCCGTAGAACTCTGACAAGATCTCCCTTCCATTTTAGAACCTCTCTTCCGTAGCACCAACTAGGATGCCGCTCGATATCTGAGATGAAATCTGCGCAGTTAACTTAAAGGCATAAGAGCCTTGCTATGAAGTTTCCATAAACTAAAGATCGGAAAAATAAGACGAGCGTCTCATCAAAACAAGATAATCGGGACGATTTTGCTGCTGCCGAGCTGTTGCAGTGCAACGCACAGCTGAAAACCCGGAATTCGGCAAGTTGCATGATATTTCTTGGAAACTAATGGAATCATGCTCAAATTTGCAAAACAATTCGAAACTTTTTTATTCTAGTAATTTAGAAAATGATTTTATATTATTCGTTTGTGTCTGTGACTAAAAAGAGTTCATGAATTGAAGCAAACGTATTGCACGGTTTGTAAAAGGAAAATTTTCGAGTACACATTTCACTCACAAAATTAAAGTATTTGTAGGGCATGTATAAGTAAACTTAATAATTCAATAATCCCTCTATTTACCGACAAAATTGACCGGCCAATCAATCGAGCCACTGTCCATTGGTTTTGATTTAACTTGTAAACTTCAGACTTGACTCAAATTTTCTTAATCCAAAATTAATCTAAATTTATCAGTAAAAACATTCGAGATCAAGTTTAAAAATTTCAAACTCGCAGTAAAAAGTTACTCTGACTCTCACCAAAAACTCAGGATTGAAACTAAAAGGTTTATTCAAAAATATCATTCATAAATATAAGCAACTGAATGAATTTTGAGTTCAGTTACCAAGCATTTTGGAACTTTAGAAATGGATAATTGAACTTGACTTTCTTAAGCAGTAATTTATAATTTATGAATTATAGAGTGACCCGTTCCCGTGGCATACACTGCAATATATGTATAGTGCCTAGTTACAGTGACATACACTACAATATATAGCAACTAGTTACAGGGACATACACTACAATATATAGCGACTAGTTACAGTGACATACACTACATGTATACTGACTCGTTACAGTGACATACGCTACAATATATAGCGACTAGTTACAGGGACATGCGCAACAATTTATAGCGACTAGTTAAAGTGACATACACTACATGTATACTAACTCGTTACAGTGACATACACTACATGTATACTGACTCGTTACAGTGACATACACTACATGTATACTGACTCGTTACAGTGACATGCGCTACACTATATGGCGACAATATTACATCGCACATGGAAGCTCAATCGCATGAAACCACGTCTGTTTTAAATGGTCGGTTTGTGGTCTAAAAAATTATCCACAATACTTGGAATTTTGTACAAAAATGTGCTGTATTTTCAAGATATATTTCATATCAACCATTATTAAAGAACTTAGAATCAAATGATCACTATAGAGTTTGGCATAGATTTTTTCAACCTCTATTTATGTATGCATTTCATATTATGTATCTGAAACTGTTCTTGTGTTTTAATGAGCGCACGTTTTCTCGACCAAACACATTAGCTCGGCCAAAAGAACCTTAGAAAGAGCAAACAAAGCAATGTTATTAATTGTGCCGCATCAATAAGCTGATTTAACCGGTCATTCGTCTATACTTTTTATTCCGATTTAAATCAGGTAATAAATGCTTGTACTTGTGCTTGAAAGGTTGTGGTTTCGCAGCGTTTAAATCCAATAATCATCCTGGAGCAAATGTTATGGTACTTTCCCTAAAAAAATAAAAGTTTTACACTTTTAGTTTGTTATTTCTGTGGTAAGAATTTCCTCACAACTGATAACTGATGATAAATTTACGCTCTCTGAGTGAGCAAAGAAGTTGACTTAAAAGTTTTCATCCGAGAAAAAATATTCATGCTTCTTCCTGTTTTAGACGCTCGTCAAATAAAGAAATCAGAGCAAGTCTCAAGCAATAAACCTTGTTACTAGAGAAAGCAAGTTCGAATTGAAAAATTATCCACCTAAATTGATAATTTTATTATGTAATGTATGGTCTCTTGTCCCACGAGAAACAGTTAAATATTGAAGCCAACTGTAGGCCTTCTACTAACCAAGAAGCATGCGGATTCTACATATTGTAAAGTGTTCAAAGCTGCTCAACATCAACGGTAAACAAAAAATCACCCTTACTCTACCATTTCCAAATGCAGTATTCAGTACTGAATATTTGCAATAAAATTTCTGGTCTGGTATGACTGATCTAATAGTATATTCTGCTTGTCAGAGATAAAGTCGAAATCGATCGATATTTGATAGGTTATTGAGAGTCTCCTGCCTTGAATTTATCAACGATATCTTGAAACTACAGAGTGGAGGGCATAAATACTGTTACAAAACAGAAGCTATTTTTTTTAAAAATACACTCATTTTTGAGTCTGATTTTAAGAAATTGTAAGTAATTTAATAATCTACAAGAAAAATTAATGAAAATGCTCTTTTTTTGCTCTCGCAACTTTACAAAGTCTTTTAAGAAAGTTTTTTAAATTGACGCACGAACTACTTCTAATTGTATTTTCTCCCAGCATTTATTTAATTTTGACTTCAGAACTTTGATATTCTGGCAAAACGTAGAACAGACTTTGCTTTGTAGAATGGATCATAAAATTACGTAGGGTAATATTTGAGAAATAAAAATCATTAAAATTGATTTGAAATTTCGTAACAGAAATTATGCATCACCCTGTAGTACTTGAAACCTTTTTTAGCAATTACTGTACGGAAATTACAAAGCTTTCATGTAACTAATGCAAGCATAAGTACTATTAGGGGTACCAGAAAGTTCTGTCCTAATTTTTGTTAGGAATAATAATTGAAAAAAATATTCTGAAAAATCTTTTTGCTCAACAAAATGGTCACCATCATTAGATATAACCTTTGTCCATCTACTTGGGAGCTTTTTAATCCCCTTTTGAAAAAAATTTACATCTTGAGAAGAAATAAATAAATAAATTAAACTCAACTCAACACATTGGTGAATCTTTTTCCGCTGATGAAATGCTCTAAAGAACAAAATAAGTGAAAATCTGGTGGAGCAAGGTCTAGCGAGTATGGTGAGCAAAGAAGAACTTCCCAACCTAAGGACTTCATTTTTTCTCGAGTTTGTGTGGCAGAATGGGGTCTAACGTTATCGTGTTGCAAAATGATTCCTTTCCTCTTCACTAGAGCAGAACATTTTTTACGCAACGATGCATTTAGACGTTTGAGTTGCTGACAGTAAAGGTTTGCAGTTACAGTATTTCTTTACTCCAATAACTTGAAGTTAAAAGAAAGAAGAGGAAAAAAAAGGACAGGACTTTCCGGTACTCCTAATTTTAATATTATTTACTACTATTTAACTCGTGTCACACGGTACATTGCAGAAACTATACGCAAAGAAAAATATACAAGTGTTTAAAGTCTCTACAATTATAACAAATTCTTACATATCATTTACATTCTAATAGAACATCATCTTAAATACAGGTGAACCCAATTTAAACTTGAAGCAAAACCCTCTTAGCAGCTCTCAGCTGCTCAACCTCAAGACAAAACGAGCAAAAATTTTTATCCCGTTTGGAACGCGGGCTTTCACGCCTAATGCTCTATTAGATTTAGTACAAAGTTAGCGATCGCTAACTAGGAAGTTTTTAACAGCTTTTAAGGCTCTCCTACATACCTGCAACTTGAAAGAATGAGAAGAAATCACATCAAACGATATTGGTGAAGCATAATTGCTCTTTAAAAGTCCCTCAAAGTCTTGATGAGGAGAGCCACCTTGGGAACGAAAATGGCTGTTCTTATTAGTCGGTCATCATCTGAGGAGCTGTTAGACGGAAGCTATAAAAATGGAATTCGATTCAAATGTTCTTCTTCTCTTTACCTAGGCGGTAAGGCATTTAGTTGCGTTTCTTCGACAAATTCTTTGAAAAAATTATGGTAGTAGTAAAATAAAAAATAATAATAGCTCATGAGGACCAAGAGACGCTTGTTTTTGGCTGTGTTTTTGAAGATTCTTTACTCCTTCAGTCTCTTTGAACCGCTTCAGCGTTCTCCAGAATACATTTTATAAATTTTTAAGGCTAATAATATCCATTAGAAATTTATCTGACAAATGCAACTCTAAAATAACTATTCTCTTATCTAAATATTTAGCATATTATTGTGCTTGGAAAATATATGATTTTTGTTAATGTTTATATTTATTACCGGAGAGACACATGGAATATTACAATGCATTTAGTATCATTACATATAAAACAGTATTTCATCTCTGCTATTATACCTATTGAAAGCCAAAGACTTATTTGGCCTTTCCTACAAATTGGATTGAAATAATTTTCAAGTATATAATTGAACCCTAAAGAAACATATGACTTATATGTTCATCACGTCAGTCGAATAAAAAAAGATTTTTCGATAGGAGTAACTCCTAAAAGTTAAAAATTCGCAAAATGACTTAATTGAGAGTTTCAATTGGGAAAACAATTACTCCCTCCGGTCGGAAATGTTTGCTACACGAGGAGAAAACTCACCGTGTTTTACTGTTTTTAAAAGAATTTCTGTTATGAGTACAGTAGACGATCGTGTACAGTGAGTTGAACACAAATTTTAACTTTTAATAAATAATAGGGTAAAAATTAATATAATTTTGTCGTTTTCCTTTTCGGATAATATTTAAAAGTTCTTAAATTATCCGCAGGATATGGCAAATAAAGATGATACTAATAGAAATTGCACGTATAACGGAAAGACAAAAAATTTGACAGATTCTGAGAGAAGAGCACTATTGCAGGCACTTCTTGAGAGATCTACAGATATTGAAATTGTTAACCAGCCTTCAAACAGTCCAGACCTGAATGTATTTGACCTCGGCTATTTCAATCCAATCCAATCCCTTCAACATCAAAAAGCACCACGTAACGTTGATGAATTAATTGAAGCAGTGACAGATTACTTTGAGGAATTGCAGAGATCAACATTGAACAACATTTTCCTTACTTTGCAACAGTCAGTGGAACAGATTATTTTGGCTGACGGTGGCAACAATTACAGGCTTCAACATCAACTAGAAAGAAAAGGAATTCTTCCAAAATCAATTCAGATCTCAGAAAAATTGAAGAATAAATTAACAAGTATTGAGTAAATATAGGGGCAAATATGTTTCTTCTGTTGATACATTATCAATTTCATGAATTTAATTACAATGTAGAGTTTGTCTTTTGCTATTTATCTTACTAACAATATTATTCATTGATGTTTATACATTATCAATTTAATGTACTGAATTACAGAATAAAGTTCATCTTTTTGTTACAACCATTAGTTTTGCAAGTATCCTTTCTAAAAGGTTTACAATTGTTTTGGAGCAAATATTTCCGACCAACTTCAACATTGATATGGACCAACTATAATATTTCCGACCGGAGGAAGTATTTCGTTTTCCAACTACCCCAGTCTAAGCACAACTCGATTGGTCTTCAGCCAAATGACTAATAAATATAAATTTCTGCACAATTTTAGTTAAAATGAATCATTAAACACATAATTTTTGTATAAACATTCGTAAGTATATTGACTTCTTGGTTATTGCACGGAAGAGGGTAACGCCTTAACTATGTTACAGACCGTTATCATATCATATACAGTTATCATATCACCAGCTTGATCGACTGGTGAGCGAATCTGCTTGCGAGCGGGAAGACCCGGGTTCGAATCCCACTGCCGACATGGTTGACGCGGCTAGAAATACGGCATGGGACTTGGGAAAACAACCGAATAATTATCGAATAATTATCCGACCCAAGAATGGGCCAGAAGGTACGTTCCTATAACCGCATTCTATTCTTATTCTATTCTAGACCGATTGTTTCTAAACTTCTTGATTGATTCCATTGTGCCCCCTGCCCTGAGATGATGATGACTGCATAAAATATTTGAGGATATACAACTCTCAATTCTATAAAAAGAAAATAATTGACTTAGCGCTTAAACGTAAAATAATACCTTAAGGTCAAACCTTCATAAAATCAGAACAACGCCACATTTAAAAGCATAGCTGCGGTAAATATTTAAAACCTAATTTTATTTAAGCACATAGAACAAAAAGCACAAGATAACTTAAACTACAATACAGGGTATCTCAAAAAAATGTACTCACCCTTTAACCGTTGCTAACATGCTGTCTTCTTTGTGTTGCAGGTGTGAGGTTCGAGCCTTTGCGAACATGATTCTTTAATCACATTTAATCATGTTCGCAAAGGTTCGAACCTCACACTTGCAACACAAAGAAGACAGCATGTAAGCAACGGTTAAAGGGTGAGTACATTTTTTTGAGACACCCTGTACTTCACTCATCACATAATCGTTGTATCTGACCCAAAATAGCTGTTCACTCCTCTTTTCTTGTAGTTCAGCTGGAAGTGTGTTGAAAACGTTCAATACTTGGAACACTGTGAATTGCTTCTCTACATCTAGCCTCACCAGTGGCAAATAAACACTTTATTACGAGTATTGCAGATGTGCATGTACAAATGAGACGCAAAATATCGAGCAAGTACATGACATGGTGAATATTTCGAGAAATTAATAAATTTAATGAGAAAATAATGGTATACAGATTTAAACTGTAATATGTTCAAGTTTTTATAAATATCTAGGGCATGAAATCTGACATTGTTATAATTAAGCCTCTTTCTTGAGATAATTCAAATGATCTTATTCAAAATTATTTTTACTTTATTGGTGTGTGCCTCAAGTGCACATCCCCACAATACGATAGAATTATTTAAATGATTGTAGGCAAGAACATTAATGTTTCCCGAGCATCTGTCGGTAAAAATCTAGAAATCGAATACATAAGTCCACAACATGTATTAAGTTTAGAAGAAACTGCAGTTACTTGTTCCATAAACGTCAATTTATCATCTTAAATGGCTCCCAAATACTTGAAGGATTTACCCACTCAAATATTTTACTATTAAAAGTATTATTACGTAAAAGTAGAGGTCAAAGCCCGGATGGAAATAACATGATGGTGGGACGATTTTATTAATACATACACAAAAATTGTAAATTGAAAAAAAATCCCTATGGATACTTGATTTTTCATTTTTAATGTAAGGATAATTATTGAACACCCAGAAGTGTAGACCCGAGTATTGTACCAAAATATAAGTTATAGATAATAAATACCCACTAAATGTTTGCTCATGAGTTAAACTTTAACCACTGAATATTTTTATCTGTATCCCTTATTAAAAATTATGTACATTAACACTTACTTAAAATTTATCAGACAGTTTTGTGCCTGCATTCTTTATTTCACCGGGCTGAAAGTAGTGCGAAACGTCCTATGGCTTGATAAAAGTCATGGACGATAAGAATATATCTTGCGTAATCGCTTGTTGCTTCATGAAACTCATCATGAGGGAGTAAATGGACCAAAATTGTATGATTCACTTATAACGCATATTTTTTAGGCGTCAAACCACCATAAGCTTAGCTGTATACGACTGATAAAAAAATAAAAGATCATCTACCGAAAGAGAATCTTGTTCAACCATAAAAATGGTCAAAAATGTGAGTTATTGTTTACCAGTTACATAGAAATTGATTAGAAACGTAATCAACTATGAACATAATTTAATTCTAACATTATTTAACGTCTGGGTCAATTTGTGAGTAAATAGAAATTTTAAAAGATGTAACACTGAAACCAGTCTGATCATGTGTAAATTACCTGAAATAAAGCATATCAGGACACCAACAAACTGCCTGCATTACGAGCGCATGAGCAGAGTTAGGCAGCCAACAGCAGGAGTGCTGCTTGTAGCGAGTGTTCTAGCTCTCATGTCGGTGTAGTGGAGACACTGTGTAAACATAAGTAAGTACTGTACAGATAAGTAAGCACTGTACACATAAGTAAGCACTGTACACATAAGTAAGTACTGTACACATAAGTAAGCACTGTACATATAAATAAGCACTGTACACATAAGTAAGCACTGTACACATAAGTAAGCACTGTACACATAAGTAAGCACTGTACACAATTCAATCTATTAGCCCGACAGCTTCAAAGAATTTTGAAAGCCTGTCTTACCGACTCAAATGCCTGACAGTTTGAAGTTTCCGGTAAGAAATTGTACAAAAATATCCACCAATACAAAATTTAGCAAACACGTTACATGACACAAACTGCCTTTTTCCAGTTAATGCAAAAAATATCAAAGTGATGCTTGAATGTTGAGTAGTTTTGGAACCACACGAATCATTGATAAGTTTATAAGATTAAGTTTGCTCTATTAGTAACACAAAGTACCTATTTAATTTAAAAATTTCAAATGAGTTTGAACTTATCATGCCACTCTGAAAGTAAAGAAACAGACTGTTCAATATATAAGACTTTTTCAAAGAATGACTTGCATTACGAAATGATCCTCTCCTGCACAAAATTGTATCTGAACCTCTAAGCTTATTTTTCCTATATTTACACACCGCTTTTCTAAAATAAAAGTCGACAATTTTCTATCTATGTACTTCAAATTCCTAATTTCATTTCATTTTCCTTTGCAATCTGAAACTAAACTGAAATACTGCTTTGTTTTTAAGTAATCAAAAATAGACCTAAATTTTAATTTTCAACAGGAATTAATTTCTTCACTCATTGCTAAGATGTTATCGAAATTTACACTTTCGTTAAAATTAATTATTATAGTTTCCGAACTTCTGTACTTCTACAGAGCAGAACTAGAAATGAGTAGCAAAAAGTACCAACATTGTTAGATGCGGGGGATAGGTAGGGGATATAGAAGGTGAAGAATTTCAGCGCTGTCGCGTTCGGAGGTTAGATCCGGTCCCAAGTCACCCAAATTGACCTTATTGCACATGTGTAGTTTATTCAGACTGTAAGGATTCGCTGCAGTGTGGAGGGGGGTCGTCGGGCTGTGTGCTGATGGTGGATGCTGATCCTGGTCCATCGTCGGCTAACGTGACTTTCTACTTCTTCCTTGCTTTCACCTTCCTATATTTTGTGTTAATAAATAGAATTTCTTTCATTTTGTTTTATTGTGCTACCTAGCACCAATTTTCTGACGTGTACTCCATAGTTAAACTGGTTTATCTAGAATTAAAAATAAACAACCTAAAATTAGACTATTGTCTAACGTTAAATAAAATTACTTATATACGAGTGAATTCGTCTAATAATGAGAGCGTCTGAAAAGACACTCTCAACCCTGAATTTCACTCTGTAAATTAAAATTTCCTCTTCCTTTTAAAACGTCAAAACTACTATCCTTTACTATCCATGTGGAGTACGCTTCTTCTACTATTTTCGTTCTAACTTTAATTTCTCTCACCCCAAGCAGTTTCTGATGGAAACGCTAAAAGAGCACGTATCTTTTAGAGCAATCCTTGAGCACGGGTCATCTACCCCCTTTACCGCTGGAGCTCAGTGTACGCTGCCTAGGATTCCGATTGAGCGCGGTTTTGGTGGTGAAAGACTGACATTCCGGCTCTAGACCCCAGGGACCGACGGACCTCGAGCGTGGGGGTGCTGAGACTAGCCGTTCTCTCCAGCTTTCTATTAATGTTCTGGCTCTTGCAGACCTCGGCTTAAATGTCAACTTGATTGCTTAGCAAGAGGCCAGTTTTATTGGAGGGACGGATTAAAACCCTTAACCATTTTTTTATTTGGCAGTCAAGTCGTCAAAATTAGTTTATGTAAATCTCTTAAATGCAAAAATATTTAATTGCTAGATAATTCGAAGTAAATAAATTTAGCTTAAAACCTTGACTTTTATTCATGAAGTGTCTTGAACATTTGTGGCGTGAAAATTCGCGACAATGTTTTTGTTCGTGCAATGTTTTGTTTTTTGTTTTGTTGTTTTGTTTTGTTATTTTTCTCGTCATATTAAACAGATTTAATAGCAAAATTTTAAGTTATAATAAGTATTTTTAGATTGTGTTAAAATAAAATGACACAGAGAAGATAAAATTTCCTAAACAGTATTAGCAGTTCATAAAATACGGCCCGTGTGGGTGTGTGTTCCGACGCACTGCCGTGTGCTGGCAGCTGTAGCCGCGTGAGGGACAGCAGGTAAACTTTGTCAAATAAATTTTATCGACCTTACAGCAAATACAGTCACAGTCCCACTTTCATATCAGTGAAACCAAACCGCAAAACTATCCATTCTTCATAACAAATCTTGTTACATCATTGTCCTTGCATAATACGTGATTGCTTTTGCAGTGAATCGATTGTATGAAATTACGATGAGGTTGTTATGCTTACATCACAATTTAATTGATGTGTTAAAGGTCACATAATGACTTGACTGTGACTTCACTTCACCATTGGAGACTGAAATATCAATTCTTTCATAATAAAGATATTTTTGCAGGGAAGTATATTAAAGAGTACAAATTCCTTTCATTTTACATGCATATGGTGAGCTATATACAAATTTAATTTCACTTTGGGCCCACATGAAGCCCAAGACGAGGATGGGAAAACGAGTCACTGTCAGAACATCAACACAGGACGCTGTCCATTACCATTCGTTCCTCAAGTCAACAATTGTAATAATAGACACGCATAGACACCAGTGTCGTCTGCATATTGAGGCACTTTACTGAAACCGGTGTCCTACTACTGTTATGTTGTCTACGCTATTTCTACGTATAGTGTATAATATTTGTCAATTTGAGAAACTTCAACAGTAACTATGAAACACTTCGATAAGATGGGTATTTCGGGCAAATCAAATCCGTTTCAGGCATAACAGGGAAGATTTCAGTAACTCCCAAACTTACAATCAAATTATTCTCATTTCAAAAATTCAGAATACATTAACAGCCAATGCAGCTGGAAGTAGAGCAGCAGATTGCTACCTCGTGATTTTGTTCTGAGAACTTTTTTAATGTCGAGATTTTATGAATAAGGAAAGACATTGCAGGCGATGAGAGCTCCTATGAAGTTAAACTTTCAGCACCGTTAACAACTTTAACCGAATTGTTTATCAGAGCTCCGTCGCTCAGGTGTTTCGGCAGTGCAGCGTCAACGAAAATTTTTGCGATAAAGTTTATCTGAAGAGTTCGTAAGCAATTGCTAATTGGCAAGAAACTTCCACACGTTTTCAGATCATTTTTTTGTGTGTACAGTTTTCTTCGTGTTTTTAAAGCTCATTGTAACGTGAAAGTGTAAGTGTAGTAGTGTTGATAGAAAAGTGGACGTACGGCTTATGTTTCTTCTATGTATATATAGTTTGCCATTGCTTAGCCTCTTCATACAAAGCGTAATTTAGAATTTGCATCGTATTGTTTTCGTCAATATTAATTTACACATACCTATGATGCTATTTATTGACTTTATTTTAATTGTATATAATTTTTGCCAATGAATATCAAAATGTCACTAATTTTATTTTTGAATTTGTGAGAATTTATTTTAGGATTATAGCTTTTTTCTGTTTTTTTCTCTTGCCTTGAAGGTTTCAGTTCCCTTAGTGTAATCAATTAATCTATAAATACATGTGTTTATTTAAAAGTAGGTGATATAATATTGATAGTTGATTCCCAATATTTATCCTACACGTCAGATGAATTCATTCTTACCCGGCCCGCAAAGAGTTTGTTTTGAAAAGAATGGACTATAGTTCATTTTTGATCCCCTTAACATTGCCTCTCATGGATCCTTTTTCTTCAACAAATCTAATCATTACTAAGAATAAAGTTCTATCATACTAATTCGTTGTCCCTGGTGAAAATTCACCTACTCGTACTTGTGTTTGCAAGTTCCCTTCCAAACTGAAAATCTTTTTTCTGACGGTAAAAACGGAAACTTTTCAACTGCATTTTAGCTTTCTTTGGAGAAAAACTAGTATTATTATTATTATGTATTCAAATAGTTTTATTGATATTTATCCATTCACATTCATATCTATATTTGTGAAAATAGATTTAAGTTTTTTGATGGGTGTTCAAAAAAAACACACTTAAGTACCAGACATTAGTGATAAAATTAAGATATCATTTATAAAGTCAAAACCTCTTTCAAATTTGTCAAACATTCACGAACCCTCAGCACCGGGCATTTGAAATATAGAAACATCGATGAATATTTAATTTCTGGAGTGCAATTAATTTCTCATCTAGAACATTCGGCGACGTAATCAGAGAAGCAAAAGTTGTGGAACAAAAGAAGAATATTTCCGGCAAAAGTATCAGATGATTTTCCAATTTAAGGACATTAGACAAAGTTGTGTTGAGGCATAAGACTTGTGCAAGTTGGTAATGTCATATCTTAGGAAACTTTAAGGAAGCAAAAAAATTAAATTTCAAAAATTTACCAAAATGGGAAGAAAAATTCTTCTAGTACCGCTGCACCGATTTCCACATGCGTTACTCGCTATATGATTGAATACCCTGCATATATTAGTTTACGGCAGCATGCCCATACTCCTAAGATAAATTTTTCTTTGATTATACAGTAATAAAAACTATTTTATTTTACTACGATAATTCCTAACCAGACATTTGATGCCTTCTCCATTGAGTTACGTGGTGGTGTTGCGAGACTTGGTTCTGAACCGCTCACCCCTTACCGCAACTCCCAGGATATGTAAGCTTGGAGTAAACACAAACGGGAGGAAAAGTGAAATGTGGTGTAGAAATCATCAGAATAATTTTGACAGTGCTACAATCTCAGATTATTCAATAGAAAATAAGATACCTAAACATCTGTTCATTCATTACGTCACAGGAAGCTGTGGTCAGAACGAGAAATGCTCAACGCAGCAGCCGCTGGAAAATTACGTACATTTCTCGAAGGCTATGTTTCAGTGATCTCGGAGATCGTTATTTCTCATGAAATTTAGTTGGATCATGAGTGCAGTGCATGAGTTGTGAGACATCTGTAAGAAAAGCTATTTGACACTTTATTCTTAATTGCCTGACGATGTATATGATGTCAATTTCTAGTGCATCTTACCGGTACAATGCTATTGAGTAGCAAAGTAACAAACGCACTTTCTAGCTAACGTTACTGGACACCTATCAACTATTACGACAAGAATTACTAGCTAAAACTAATATTTCAAAGATAAAATTTATGAAAGAAAGACGTTTTCTCTAACCTCCAATGACGCCTACGTATGTTTGCTAGTCATAGCATCTGTTGAGACAGACGTGAGGGCATCAATGTGCATTTCTGGTGCAGAGTCCTGAGCTTCCTAGCGCTTCTAAACACTTGAAACGAAATCAGCACATAATCAAGTGATCTGTATCCATCCTTTCGTCCATTGAAGACACATTTCCAAACGACGGCTTCAATATTGCCTATTCAAAGGAGAAAAAATGCGACATGGTATGATTATTAAAAGCTGGAGCCGCTCCATCGTCTGGCATCGATTGACGGAATTGAATAACAAAGTTTATGGCACTGTTTGGAACTCTGCACAACTGAAATTGTATGGCCCAATAAGCCACAATGACATTTAATTCAACTGAATTCTTCATAGCTGAAATTTTTACTCAAATGGGCTGTTTTTTTGCGAGTCATGAAAATTTGTTTTTCGGAGGTAGTAGGTACCTATGGCAGCTAAGAGAGGTCCAGAAAAAACGTAATTCAAACAAAGCCCCCCTTCAAGTACTAAAATCAAACAACCTGAACTATATCATTTTATTTTTTTACTTAAATGTCATTAATTACCATTAAAATTTGAATAATAGTGAATCTCAGAGAAGAATGTATAAAGTAGGAGTAGAAATTATTTTGGAAATTTCTTACTTGTGTATCAAGGGTTTTGTCTAGTTTTTTCCCTGAGGGGTTTTTCCTCGGTGAAATTTTATCAGGTGTTTCTCCATCCAAAGGGATTTCGTTCCACGTGTTTATTTCTATCACGCACGGGTTTCATTTTACCGGGAATTTTCTCAGGAAGTTTACCACAAACTCGGATATTGCTAGTAGGGCACTCCTTTAAAATGAGTCCTTGAAGTATTTAGGAACGCTAATGAAGACTCATTATTAAAACTATTTCCAGAGAGGAATAGATTCTGATATGGCAACAGGAACGAGCCGACTGATCAATTCAAGGGCTGCCGCTGAAGTCCCATGCTGTCTAAATTTAGGATATCAGTCACGCACAGACTCTTCAATCACACACTGGTATTTCAATCAGTTCACATGTCCCCAGCACTTTTCAACCTATTTGTCTCCGATTACCCTCCCATTGCACCTCTCATCACTTCATACGCTGACGACTTCACAGCACTAGAAACAACAACCAAAATCTCTGATGCCTCCGCCATCCTCTCCGCCCATTCCTCTGATGTTCTGACAGTGCCCGTTTGTTGCGCCACATGGGCCCAACAAAAGGGCCTCACAGTATCAATAGCCAAATCCTAATCCTCTCTCTTCACTCCTGACACCCACCAGTCCCGCACCAACCCTCACGTCACCTGGGAGGGGACCGGCCTAACACACTGTCGGTCCCCCAAAATCCTGGGAATTACCTTTGACCCCCACTTCACCTTTACCCCTCACATAAATACAATCTGTGAAAGGGCCTGGCATAGGTTAAACATCGTAAAAGCCCTTGCTGGTTCCTCCGGGGGCCATCAAAAGGAAACCATCATTCTCACATACAAGGCCCTCATCAACTCAATGGTCACCTACGCAGCTCTCATCTGGTTCCCCAACGCTTCCCTCTCATCTATGGCAAAACTCCAAACAATCCAGAACGCCGCCCTTCGAATAGCCTCCAGATCCCACAAAATGGCTTCCGCCTCGCACCTTCACAGGGAGACGGGGGTCCTTCCTGTGGCCGACCACCTCTCCCTCCTTTGCTCCCCGTACCTCCTCAGCTCCCTTCGTCCTCACCACCCCAACAACCTCACAGTCACCCAACCCTCCGGCCCTCGTAATATGAAACATACCCTCCACTCCCGCTTCCTACCCTCAATAGCTCACCTTCTATCTCCAAACGGGGGCTGCTTTCCCTCCACCTATAGGCAATCCCTAAACTCCCTGCACTCCTCAGCAGTTCAGCAGGCCATCTCTGCAGCGGGCCCCAACAGGGTCCTTCAACTGTCCCTTCCACCAATTTCTGAGGAAGATCTATCCCTTCCCAGATCCACCCGCACTCTCCTCTCCCAACTCCGATCGGGCCACAGCAGAGCCTTGAACTCGTACCAGGCCCGAATAGGAGCAGTGCAGGACCCCACATGTCCTGCCTGCTGCGCCGCGGACCAGAGCACCTTCAACTGCCCCAACACCCTCACCCACCTTACCTCTCTGGAACTGTGGCTGGACCCAGTGTCCACGGCAACCTTGCTCTCCAGCGTCCCTTCACTCTCAGCCTACTTCCCTCCTCCTATCCGCCTCCCACCCGAGCCTCCGCCGCACCCCTGAGTCTCCCCAGATGACCCCCTAGGTAAAGAACAACATACAGGACTCAGAAGACAAAAAAGATAAGAGAAGGATGGGTAACAGTCACACAGTCATCAATTTTTTCTCAATAATTACCTGACTCACATTACACAATAATTATATGACTCTTTATACATAATAGTTACGTACATTACTCTTGGTACACAATAGCTACATGACTCGCAGTGCACATAAATAGAAGTCGTGGTACGCAATAGTTATACGATTTACAATACACAGTTTTTGAATGACTTGTAGTACATAATTATGACTCAAGGTACACAATTTTAGAGTGCATGGCTAGAACACACTATGTGTTGCGTAGTACACAGTAGTATGACTTGTGGCGTACACAAATCATACGAGTACAACACGTGATGCACAATAAAATGGCTCGTACTGTATAGTTTATATAAAACTTTATAATAATGTCATTATCATGGCCCAGCACTTTCGATTGTGCAACTTATGGTACTCAATAATTGTTCAACTCGTGATCACAACTATATGACTCGCAGTATCTATTAATTGCGTGCCACATATTGAAAAATAATTATACGACTCTTTGACCCCTAATTCACAGAATTACATGACTTGTAATCCACAATGATTTTGAATCACGGTAGATAATAATTATTTAAACTCGTGGTACGAATTTATTATATGACTCGTGAAATATCTTATTATTATGACATGTAGCACATAATACGTTTGTACTCGTTCTCAATAGAATGAAATCTTCTCCAGAACTTTCAGCACCAGTGTACCTATTTTATGTAAGAAATTTGCCATTTGGGACTCGTATTGGCCAATGACATTATAATCGTTACATTTTTTTCTCTTCTCTCATATTGTATTGGCGTTGCTTTCGGATTATGTACTACCAGATTATGGTCAATTCTGTAACAAGTTGATTTTTTTGGCCTTGGTTAATTACGAACGCTCTTCCATTATTTTTTTCTTATACCCTTCTACCGGAGTTTTGATCTCAGGACAAATCAGTACTTTATGACACTTTTTTCCAATATTTTCCAAGACAATTCTTAAATACGTTCACAGTGCCAGCAGAAACAATATTTCCGAGCAGCTGGCTCCAGATTCCGACAATTTTAACTGGAAAGAAACTTAGAGCCTGGAGTGTCTTGAAGTTTCTGATTATTAGTTTTTGGCTGTTATTTTCTGTTCGCAAGTTATCATCTCTGGCGAAGAATTCATCAAGGAGAAGATTTGCTAAGTCATAATTTGGAGAAAGTGATGCATGCGTGCGTATGGAGGTCATGGTTTGGAAAATCATTGGAAATTATGAACATACACTATGAAATATTCAAATTTAGTTTCGAGCATTCAAAAATAGGATACTTGAACACTGTTTTTTTTTTGTGACAAAATGTAGAGGTCATTTATACGATCAAAATCCCTCAAATTTTTCTGTCCATCGAAAGACAATCGAGTAACTTCACAAATAGACGATAAAGTTAAACCGGTCACCACTTTTTCATGTTTTAAATGTCAAACTGTAATTCTATAAACTATTTAAGTTTCTCAGGTTTTATCTTATTTCATCACATAAACCATCTCGTGTGTCGAATCTGAACATTTACCCATCTCTTGAACTCTGCATAGTATGATATCTTTAACACTCTGCAGCTCCTCCTAGTCACCTCAAGCAGCTGACTGTAAGAATTCTAGGAAGAGTTAGTTTATAGATTTTTTGTATCGAATGGGATTTTCAAAGTAATTTGTTTCACTAAGTTGTACAATAGAGTAGCTTGAAGGAACAAATTTGAGTGTATTCTACTGCTCAAACGAGAACCATTAAGCTGCTGTCATGATCAACACATGCGTTTGCATCAGGCGTTGTGAACAGACATGAACAATGTGAAGAACTTGAAAATAACAATAGTAAATTTTATATTGGTCTAAAATAAGAAATTTGACGAGACTCATTCAAAAACGCACACTTTATTAGACATAAGAAAAAAACGATAAAAATGTACATGATCTCTGCCTTTTATTTTTCTTCGTCATTCGAGTACATTCAATTTCTCGGGTATCCGAGACCTGAACAGAGTATGCCGCAAAAAAAAAAGTTTGATAGCCTCCATTGCCCTACACTTGAAGCAGTGTTGCCAGTTTAGCCTTGATTGCGACATCCGAAGTCCTATCTCGCGTAGGATTGAAAAATAACAAAACTCTTCTAAGCTTCGGAGACTTTGATTTTCTGAACGGCGGTAGAATTTCTATTGGGCAGATGTTCTTTGCTGTTGTTTTTAAAGGTATTGAAGATCAGTGAACTTTATGAAACAGAATTAGTACAGTCCTAAAATTCTATCTAGCATTGTCCCAATTGTGAATTTAGCTTTACGGTTCTTCACCTCTCTTCTACTAACAATTTTTACCGTTACGAAATGAAATCATATTATTGCCATTGAGGTGAAGAAAAGAGATCAATTCTTAAAATTTATTTCTAGTTTACTTCAACGACGTTCATAAGCAATTATTAAAATTTTCTAACTTAAACAACCTTTCACTTCGATAGTCCATACGTATTTACATAATATTCAGCCTTTCTGTACTTGTGTTTTATTTCGAGGAAATCTAAAAAAACTACTTGCGGTTCTATACTACCTGATTTTTTTTTGCATAAGGGTGCTTCTGTTAAACCTTAACTGATAATCCCACTTACATTGCAGAAATTTTTATTTGCTATTAATAAACTTCTTCAAAAAACAAAATTTGAATATCATATGAGTGTGAGAGAAAAAACCTTGATGTGCAATAAAAATATATTAGAAATATCTGTTATGACTGAAATCAACACTGAAGCTGAAAAATTTGTACTTTGGAACCGAGCGTTAGCTGGTGGACGGACGTCCCGTGGGACCCGCCGTGACAGAACAGTAGCATTTTACCCTACAGCAGGAGTCGGCAAAGTAGTCGATATCTACCCCTGAGGGTCCAGGACAGAACTCAAGGGGTCAATAAATTTATGGGGGTCGGAAGGGGGTCGATTAAGGAAAATAAAAAGAATCAATTAGATTTTTCACGACCTTGGATACAAATACATTTTTGTAAAAAATTTGAAATTTGGTCCAATTTCAATCTACAAAATAAAAATGGAAAACTTCAATATAAATATGTTGTAAATCAAATTAAATGTTAAGAGTGAATAATTGCTTACAATGCAGTAACGGCAGTCGAGACAGCGTGCGCTAGTGACGGCTACTCAAAGCCTTACCTCTAGCGCAGTATGTGTGTGTGTGTCTGGCGTGTGCAGACGACACATACACAAAACATGCACAGCACAGAGAACCGAGTACACTCTCACTCCTTCCACGCAATACTTTTTACAGGAATACTCTCAATTTTCAGTAATTATTAACGATGTAACATTCTGTGCTTACAGGGTCGATACGATATAATAGCCCTTATCATATTTTGGTCGAATACTTTGTCGTTGAACGAATTCGAACGAGCTCGTAACACGTTAGAAACAGCCTCAGTCTCGTTTGCGGGTGCCTACAAGGTCATTTGCTCTTAGTTGCCCGCCATCTCTCATTTGGTTTGTGCCGGTCTCTTGCTGCTTGTGTTATTGTGTTTAAAACTTGCACTGCTTTTTGCATAAAGAGTTATTTCCAATACTCATAATGCCCAAAAACAATGCTAAGAAAAAATGTAGGCAATATTCTCCGGAGTATTTAAAATTTGGCTTTGTACCATTGCTTGCTAACGAAACTATGCCTATGTGTTTGTTGTGTGAAAAAACTTTTAGCAATGATGCGGTGAAACCCGCTAAAATGAAAGACCATTTAGAAAGGATCCATTCTGATGAGAAAAACAAAGACCTTGATTATTTCAAAACGCTGAAAGAAAAATTAAGAGCTCAGCTAAACTTGAATGCATTTTTAAAATCATCTGCTAGCGCTGACAGTGAAGGAGGTCTGAAGGCATCATACAGCATTTCTCTTAATATAGCAAAGAAGGGCAAACCGTACACTATTGGCGAAGAGTTCAAATTACCTGCTATAAAAGATGCAATCGAAAATGTTATGAAGAAAGACTCTAAACAAGTTCTAAAATCCATACCGTTAAGTGCAAGATCTGTGCAGCGGCGCATTTAGGAAATGGCCTTTGATGTTGAACAAACTGTAACTTCAGAACTCCAACATTCTACATTTGTTATTCAACTTGACGAATCAACTTTTGGAAGTTCAAATATCCTCATGGCTTATGTGAGGTTTTATAGCCTGACTCTGAATAAAACTGTTGATGAGTTTCTCTTTGCCGATTGTCTTGAAACTGATTCAAAAGGTAAAACGATATTTTTAGGCTTGGAAGAATATTTGAACAAGCACAAAATTCCGTTCGGTAATTTTAGTGCGGTTTCAACCGACGGCGCACCGGCTATGGTAGGTTGTTACAGAGGTTTTTCTGTCTTTCGTAAGGAAAAGGTTCCTACTGTATATGCTGTTCACTGTGTTTTAAACAGACAGTATCTTGTAGCAAAAAAACTGAGTGGTGAACTGCATGAAGCTTTAAAAGTGTGCATCAGATCTATCAATAAAATTAAAGCCCATCCGCTGAATTGCCGACTATTTGCAAAACTATGTGAAGAAAATGATGAAACTTCCAACCAATTGCTTCCACACACTGAAGTAAGGTGGTTATCAAGAGGCGATAGTTTGCAGAGGCTTGTTGAATTATATGATTGAACGGAAGAATTTTTAAGAAATATAGATCCATCATTATGTGACGAATTAAAACGGTGCAAGAGCCATTTGTTTTATTTGGCAGATCTCTATTCAAAATTTGACGAAGTACAAAAACGTCTTCAAGGCAAAAATGTAACAATCATTCAAGCTCGAACAATTATCATGGGCTTTCAAGGAAAAATTGAGCTATTTAAATGTTCACTGGCACGTGAAGATTTCAAATATTTTTCAAACTTGCGAATGCTGAAAGAGTCTGAGAGATTTTTAGACAGTGACTTGGAGATATATATTGAACATCTGAATAAATTAAGAGAAGACTTCAAAACACGTTTCCAAGATTTGGAAAATATTCACGTTCCCGAATGGCTTGTCACTCCATTTGATATGAAAACAGACAATAAAAGTAATGAATCTGACATAAAAGATGAACTTGTCGAAATGTGCTTAAATCTGGAAGCTAAAGCGTTATTTGAACGTAAAACCCTTACTGAATATTGGACCCATGTCAGTACTGCTACTAAATATCCCAAGCTCAAAGCAAGAGCTGAAGCTTTATTGCTTGCATTCCCAACTTCATATATGGTTGAAGCTGGTTATAGCCATGCGAATGCGATTCTAACAAAGCAGAGAAACAGACTAAACTTGGAAAACCGTGCTGATTTACGGTTAAAGCTTACCAATTTTAAACCAAATATCAATAGCCTTGCTGCCGCTCATTAAGCTCATCCATCTCATTAATATCAAGTTTATTGATAAATAGGTAAGTTAATGTATTTTTCATTATTCTGTTTTGATAAAAAGTATATTGCGTATTTCCATGGCAGTTAATATTATTGTCAAGTAGCACATTTGTATTATATAATTGAGTTCATATCAATTTTTCAACGATAAGTATTGTTAGATTTCGAAACAGTAAAAATTCTTTATAGGTAGGTAAACTTCTATTCTTTCCTTTTTTAATTTATATCAGTGAAGACTGCCTCTTTCTCTTAATATATATCTTCAAACATTGTATAGGGTACAACATAAGATTAGTTTGGTTTATAACATTCCTCTTTATTTTTGGTCATCAAAAATGCCAATAATGGTTTAATATTTTTTCACCTATTTGTATGTGTGTGTGCATGGAGGGGGTCGATGTAAATACAAATATCCTATGAAGGGGTAGACGGGTAAAAAAGTTTGCCGACCCCTGCTCTACAGTGTCAGTACTCAGCATGGCTAAGTCTATGAAATGATCAGAGCGCGTTACCAATGAGATTGTCAAGTTTTATTCAAGAATTTTGGATCGTAGAAAATCGTACATGAACTAGAATGCGACTTTCGACTGTCAGTGACAATTCATGGGCTTGAGTTTTTTCTTTAAGGCTTCGTGCATCATCTTGGGAACCCATCTAGAGCTGGTATTTACTTTGAAACCGAGAGCACTGTTCTACCTCACGAAAGAGGATATTTTCCTTAAAGCCTACTTTATCGAGATCACCTGCAAATTGCCATAATTATTTAGAGGAACTTTCAAAGTAGAGTGATTGTGTACTGTAGTTGGGTGACAAAATTAAGCACGTTGAGCGAAATCGCGGTCGTCGAGTACAGAAAAAGAAGGGTTCTGTAAATGATACAAAGAATCCCATCCCTGCAACTCAATGAAGTTTGGCAGCTACAGCACAATGTTTTTGGGCTGCTCTTTGTCTACAAGTATTGGAAAACTTCGTATTATTGAAATCCCAATGATTGGTGCGACGTATCATAGATTTCATGACTGTCTCTCAATGTGGGGAAGTGACCTGTAGCTCCTATGGGGATCAAGCCGCACAAGAATATGGGTACAAAAAACACACATTGTAGCAAAAATGTTGTAGGGGTTTCAGTGAAATAAAGGAAAGATTATTGAGAGAATAAGTGAGTCGTCACTAGAAGAAAATCCTATTAGCGCCGTGTTTCCAAAATGAATACTAATTGTTCAAAAAGAGGAATAAAAAGAAAATGAATGTTTGAAAAGCTGTCCAAAGATTACTGGGCCAAAGCAAGATGAAATATTTGCAAAAAAACTCATAAATGAATCGTTAAAACTGTCAAATGCTGAAATGCGAAAATGAGCTTTACTATCATATCATATAATTTTGAAAGCTCGAATGATCATTTTTTTCAGTTTTATTGTCTCAAATTTACACTCTATACAAAATTCAATCACTATTTGTTTTGAAGAAGCATCAAATACATCTTTTTGAGGTGTAGTTTATGTTTGCAAATTTTTTTTACACTCAGGGATTTGAAGTTTGCGTTTAATACATTTAAAAGTTTTGCCAATAGTGGCATGCCGATGAAGTTAGTTTATCCTTCAATGCCCTGATCCTCTGACTTCTTATAGGAGTCTGATGGCCAGTCTGAAACACCCGCGGTTTTTGTCAGAATTAAAAATGTTCACAATTTGTATCGGCTTTTATGCGCTCTTCTTATTAATCAACAAACATCAAATTATGGATTTTTACAACTCGTTTGACTGAAGCATTTCATTAGGCTCACTGTATTACTATTGATAACTATAATGTCGAATTTAAACTTCTTAATGGGCAGATCGCGCCGGAGTACACTATGCGACATCCCCTTCTTTTTTCTGCTCCGTACCAAACATAATGGTCATGCTAGGCTGCTCGGTTGAACAGATAATTTTAATCTCCACTGATCCAGTAAAGCATACAAGTTATAATGAATCTGCTACGATCATGAATTTCATACCAGTACCTGATCATACTCTATGCTGGGATGAACCAGATGCTCGTCATTATGAACTCTGGAGGGCATGTTCAGTTGCCCTTTGACACACAGATAACAACTATTTGAAAAATTCTCGAAATTTTTGGTTCGTCATAAATATTTGATGAAGCGTACAGCACACGGTGATTCCCTCAAACCCGCTGCTAATGTTCTACAGAAAATTCTAAGAGACGAATGACTAAATTTCGTGCATACATCAGTGGCGCTTTAATTGATGAAAATTGTAATAAATTAACACTAACAACTTTTTAAATTGTATGATTTAAGTAATAGAAAATATATATGTTCTTGGATCCCACAACGAATTAGAACACCAATATTTGCACGGTTAATAAGAGTGGCATTGCTCTAAGCGTTATTCCACGCGCTTCAGGCTTTAATTTGCCCCACAAAAATTACTTCCGGCCAATTTCTGCTCGAATTTCGGCTCGTGTGATGAGGGTCATGATTGGTTTTAATAAATATCACGACACTTTAATGTTTTTGCACGTGGTGGATTGATGTGCCTCCTATCAGGAGTAAATTCTGAGGCAACAGATTTAAAGTATTTTATTATTATCATTATCACAACACGACATTATCACAACACGATAATAGACTAGGACAACTGAAGATACTGGTTGGCAACGTACAAAGCCTCCTACCAAAAATGTCGCAACTTCAAGCCATTGCGTCAACGTTATCACACGACATCATAGCTATCAATGAAACATGGCTAGATCTCAATGGAAGACATCTCCCA
>VCRD01001007.1:4222-58355 GCA_006783055.1 Trinorchestia longiramus | reverse complement strand
CTCCTTAAGGATAATGTATGATTGAGATAAATGCTCGTGACATAAACGCCTGTGCGTGAGTGACATGTGTGCACACGACTAAATTGACTTACGTGGTTAAGGTGTACGTGCATGACTGATGGATTTACTTTTAGACGGCATGGGACTTCGGTATTGAACCAAGAATGGCCCAAACGGCTCGTTCCTATTGCCTTATTCTATTCTATTCTATTCTATTATAGATTATAGCTTCATTGGGGAACTGGTGCAGGACTTGTGAAAAACTTGTTTGTCAGTTGAGATTTGCTGTTAAATTGTTCTTGCAAACAAATATGCGGCTTCTAAAATGGCCAAAACTGATCAACTCTTCAAAATGTATGTCTCCTTAAGCAAAATAGAAATTCGCTTATTAATAGAATAGAATTGGTGACTTCTAAATAATGCCATATACAGTTATTTATTTCTCATTTCCAATTACTTCAATTCCAGTTAAATAAAATATCATAAACTATTAACGGGATTGAAAATCATAAAAACACCTGATTTAACAGTAAAGATTCATTTTGTTCACGCTTAGGTCCCTGTAAGAGGCAAACAACTTAATCATACAAATTAGCAATGATAGAGCGCTTATTAACCTTCAATGACACCAACTTCTTCCCTACCAATTTCTCTCTCTCCATTCTTGTCTAACGTAATGTTTTTCAAAAGACAAGTTTTAATAATTTAAAAATAATATTTTTATGACTCCATACCATACGGGCTCCGGAGTGGTTAGCCATAAGTCCAAACCGTCAAATCTGAAGGCAGAGAATACCTGTACAATCCTCGAGTGACACCGTAACCTGAGGTGTAGAAGGGCCGTGGTGGGAAATCTGGACTCTCTAAACCAGTGTTTCTCAAAGTGGTCTGTACCGGCCCCCTGGGGGCGTTGAGGAAATGCAAGGGGGCGGTAGGTGGGTACGTCTTGAATGGGGGGCGTATATTACTGTATAATATACAGTAATATAATCATTAGGGGGCGGTGGAAAATCAAATAGTGTCGTAAGGGGGCGGTTATTGAAAAAACTTTGAGAAACACTGCTCTAAACGAATGTTCCTGTTCTTGGCTACCCTCCTGATCGAAGAGGAAACTTGCTAATTTATACTGTACTGTGCGAGGGAAATTCTTCCAACTCTTCAGAGTCTCGTGCGTCTCATATGACTATAACATCCCCAGTGCTGGGTGCAAAAACGAAAATTGTATCACGATAACCTTATCGGGGATAGTCAATAAATCGATAAATTCAAAATTCTGAGTTTAACGATATCGATATTGATATTTTAAATAAAAACATCAATAAATCCAGATTTTTTATCTTTTTCACAAAACTTAGAAAAATCTCAGGAAAAAATTCAAATTCATTGTTTTTTTATAGCTTCACTAATCAAAAGTAATGTTTTAAGTAAAATAACTAAATTACACAGTTTTAGTCTAGACCAGGTTCTGTGGCATGTTCTCCTTCGTAAATACGAATATGTTGAAATTTTTGCCGAGCTCCTCTTAGCCGTGATGATATCCTTACCAATAGAGAAAAAGCGCTCCACCGCGGCGTAGCTCGGCATCGCCGTTTTGTAACTACTTCAAGAAGTCAATGAGGACCTTCTCACTGCTCAAGGCTAGGTCTGCTGGCTCTATATCCCTTTGGCCTGCAGCCACACATTCACGGTTTGAATCGCCAGCTTGGTCGACTGGTGAGCTAATCTGCTTGCGAGCGGAAAGACCCGGGTTCGAATCCCGCTGCCGACATGGTTGACGCCGCGGCTAGAAATACGGCATGGGACTTGGGTAAACAACCCAATAATTATCGAAGTAATTATCCGACCCAAGAATGAGCCAAAAGGTTCGTTCCTATAGCCTCATTCTATTCTATTCTTTGGCCTGCAGCCACACATTCACGGTTTGAAGTGCCTTGGACTAGGTGGAGCTGCGATGGCCCCCAGTGTCACCCACCTCATCACAAATGAGGGCATGGTAGTCCTTCGTCTTCATATCCTCGCTGCTGCTGCTGCTGTTGGCCGTCTCCAGGTCAGCAGCCTCCTCTTGATGGGCCACGGGCTGGCAAAACCGGAGGTTGCCGCTGGGCGTCAAGTTGACCAGCTTCTTCTTGGTCACAATGAGGGTGGGGATCAGACAGCCATGTAGTACTGCTTTTCCTCGTGGATGCGGTCCAGCGCATTAGCGACAGATGCTATCACCTGGTAATTGAAATAAACGAATTGAATTTTTTACTAATTAACTAGTTTTGAACTAGAAGCATTAGCTAAAAAATAAAAAGCAATAAAGTATCGAAATAACACTAAAACTTATATTTAATACTTTATTTACCTTAGCATATTCAGACATGGCCTCGTGACCTCTCGTCCGACAGCTGGTGAAAGAAACTGAAGCTGAGCGAACGTTTTGTGAAGACATCAAGACCGGCTGCCCCGCACTCCGTTCAGTATACGTTCAGTTCACAGCTCGGACCTACCTATATTGCGTCCAAGCCACGAACAGCTCACCCCTGGGCTAAACTGGAACCAGAAACTGAAATTATCGCTTATCGCTAGTTAGAACCAAAAGTATCGGCAATACCGTTGACTCGATAACATGGGTGAAAAATATCAGATGACCAATAATCCAATATTGTTATCTCGGTTATTTATTTTGGTAGTTTATCACGATAATTTATTGAGGTGATTTATCGCAATAACGCCCACCATGGCCATCCATTGCAGTGTTTGCACCGTATCAGCTCTGCTGGCTAAACTACTGGCATTTCTTCGCAGTGTTTGGATGTTCTCGTGAATTCAAAGAAAGTAAATTAATTGCATTCAATATTTTTTTGAAATGTTTTAGAAACATTCGTGCAGTGTTAAAAATTTCATATTTATTTCGCCTACATTTTTTGTTTCCATAATCTTGAAATGATTTAAAATTAAATTTTTCTATTTACTCTAAAGGTTTTTCTTCAATGGCTCAGGGCATTGCCCACGCGAAGTGCTCCAAATAAACATCTGATGATTACAAAGCGCACATCCGACGCCTGGAGACGCTTTGCTGCAGACCAGTAACTCAAGGCACGTAATTCAGGGTTGACAGATTTATGGGACGGAAAAGATCAATCCTCACAATCACTTTATTCGAGTAGTGGCTGCTCTCTTTGCTACATCTCAAAGACAAATTACAGAGAAGAAACGTGTTCTATTGACAGGCTCGATGTTATTCTGTATTGGCCTGTCGTGCTTCTACCCTTCATCTTGTGATTGAGTGTCTCCAATGTACAGCGCGTTCAAATAAAATGTTTTGGACTCAAATATGCTTGCTTTATGTTACCGTTAAAGCGTCCATAACATGTGACAAAAATTTTGAATTCTAAATATTTTTCTTACCTCATCACGATTAATGGTGTCTGAGTAAAAATGTGGCTGGGCTACAACATTACAGACGCATCACAATCCCAGCTCAGCAAAAATAGGAATACAGTATCCAGGATGCCTGAGACTTTTTGTATCGATAAATTTATGAATCGTAACTACTGGAATTCATAGTTTTTAGGGATCAGACTGTATAAAAAGTAATTATTTACAGTCATACACGTTTTTTGAACTCTAAAGTTCAAAAAACTTTGCAATCATTTTCTAGTTTTGTTATTGTTGCGTAGTATTTCTTTATACGAGCGAATGGTGGTTTTTAATTGCATCTGATTTATGGGTTATGTCAGAAGAAATGAGTTGCCACTGTAAATGACGGCCTGTGAAGTACATCAATAATTTAAATTAATGACCCGTTAATTTAAATTCAGAAAGTTCAAAAGAAGATAGGTGCGGGAAACCTGCAGTTGCATATCGGACATTGTTGCTGGGGACGACAGGACACAATTCCCACTGGTTATTGTGCGTGATCATTAAGTGAATTTTTAAGAGAGCAAACGACTAAAAGTGGACCAAACGAATAACCCAAATCAAAATTGAAGCAAGTTAGTCATTGTATCAGCTTTTAGGTTATCAGTGAAGTTAGTATGAATACTTACACTTGTTATGATTATGCGAAAAACTCATGCGAAGAATACCCCAGGGTTTTTTGGTTGAGCTTAGATTTAGAAGAGAACTGTGACTCATTGAAGGATTTTAGAGTCAATATAGACAAACAGTGCAAGTGGATGCAAGATTCTTGAGCTGTAAGAATTCGTAATAAAGAAACTTTTAAAGCTTTTAAAAAAATCCTGACGATGTTATCCTCATGGCTTTAGTACCAGCGTCAGCGCTGCACAATGATTGCGTGAAAACTTTATGGCAGAGCAAATTCTGATGTTCAAGCCACCCAAGCTGGTCAATCGACGGAGTCTGACGAGTGTACATATACGAGCATAATCTGGCCCAGCTAAGTGATCACCTAGCATTCTTGAGGTCATATGTACATTAAGACAACTTTAACAGTTCAATAGGTCTGTAAGCATTGACTGGGAAAGAAGAAAAATTGTAATTTTATTATATACCCCTGCCTCAACTTCGGCTAACATTTTCGAAGCGTCTATCTTTCGCCAGCTTATTCGTATTTTGGCCACTGTTGTCAAGAGTTGTGACCGCTGCTTACCATTTCCATTTTTGAGACCTGAGTGAGGTGAGAGGAGAGCTGAGGCAGGCGGATCAGGTAGCGACCGAGTGTTTTACGTACGTAAAGGTAAACAAAGCTCTAGACTTCTTATCTACGGAAAACTTAATTTTATTCCACAAGCGTAAAATTACATGAAGGATTGCATTAAGTTGAAAAGAAAGTAATGTCGTTTTTTAATATGTTCACATTATAACCTCATAAGACATGTACAATTAGTTATTTTTAATTAAATTGGTGTTGTAAGTAATGTTTTAATCAATCTTTCAAAACTGATAATTAGTAATACTGAATTAATTTTGACTGGCTTAACCCTCAGGAAATAGATATTAATGAAGAGCATCTGAGACATTGTATGCTCTATGAATACAAAAAAGGCACTTCAGCAGTAGAAGCTGCAAGAAACATTCGAACTGTTTATGGAAGGAACGCGTCGAATGATCGAAAATACCAACGGTGATTTGCAAAGTTTTCATTTGGAAATTTTAACCTCAAGGATAGCCCACGTTCGAGAAGGCAACAAATCAATTGATCAGGAAGCCATTCAAGATGCTGTTGAGATCATTCCAAAGTTAACTAGCAGAGAATTAGCTCAAAAATTCAATACAACTCACACTACCATAATTTCATGCTTTCATGCACTAGGAAAGATTTCAAAACTTGGACAATGGGTTCCTCACGATTTGAATGATGCTCAACGAAACCAAAGATTGACTGTTCATTTTTGCTTTTAAGGAACCATCGACACTTATTTTTGGAAAGAATTGCTCCTTCCACTGATATTGCTTTTTCTGATTACCATTTTTTCAGGTCTTTGCAGCATCACTTAAGCAATAAAATTCATGAAAATGGTGAACAACTAAAAAATGACATCGATTTGTTTTTCTCAGCAAAATCCAACAATTTTTTCAAGAAGGCATCAAAAAGCTAGTTGACCATTGGAGAGAAGTCATAGAAAATGAGGGACTGTATTGTAAAAACTAGAAATAGCATCATGTAAATTTTTGAAATAAAGTATATGTGTCGGAAAAAACGACATTACTCTCTTTCTAACCTGATATTTATATTCTTCATATCGGTGATAAACACACACGAAAAGCTATTAAAGGCCTGTGTTAAATACGAATTTATCACTGTATTCATATAATGGAAGAAGCTTTTCTGAATGAACGCTTCACTGGTCAGAGCAAACTAAACAGCAGCACGAAGCCGAACAGCCTTGAGGTTGCATAAAATATCACAAGATGGCTCATATTAATATACGAGTATGATCAGAGCAGCCAAGTTTACTTTCTCATGCAAAACGCTTCCTTTATGTATAGAGAACCCAGAGTAATGCTTATGATCCAAACTGCATGCTTATAACAGTGACGAATAGGGATGGCTTTATGACAATTTGTGAAACTATCTCGTGGTATTCAGCTGGACCTGTTATTACGCTGGATTATCTCGTGGTATTCTGCTGGACCTGTTATTACGCTGGATTATCTCGTGGTATTCTGCTGGACATGTTATTACGCTGGATTATCTCGTGGTATTCAGCTGGACCTGTTATTACGCTGAATTATCTCGTGGTATTCAGCTGGACCTGTTATTACGCTAGATTATCTCGTGGTATTCTGCTGGACCAGTTATCACGCTGGATTATCTCGTGGTATTCAGCTGGACCTGTTATTACGTTAGCGTCAGTCTTCGGTCCAATCAGTACAATGACATCTGCAATACCCGTACCAATATGTTGCTGACACACACTTATCCTAACCAGTATGTTGCTGGCACACAATTCCCCTGACCAGCATGTTGCTGACACACACACCTACACTGACCTCGTAAAATTTGGTGACGAATTTTCTTTTAAGAAATGACCTAACAAAATCCGTCATCGACAGCCTCAGATCTGCCTAGGAATACAAAATTTCACGTTGCTGGAGGTTAATTAAATAGATGTTTCTGGAGCACAGATTCAGAACAATGACATTTTTGCAATGGTGCAGGTGGCCCCTCATAAACATATTGGTCTTTCTCTGATTGAGGCAACTGAATGTTACAGACCGCAAGCTTTCCGCTACAGAGCTTGATTTTGAGTGCAGTTCTCACTCAAAAAACATATGCTAGAAATATTGCTTCGTTTCTGAGACCTCTCTCTAGTATCTGCTAGAAATATTGCTTCACTTTTAAGATATTTCCCAAGCATCCGCTAGAAATATTGCCTCATTTCTGAGACCTTTCTCAAGCATCTGCAAGAAATATTGTCTTATTTCTGAAACACTTTCAAACATTCGCTAAAAATATTGCCTCACTTTTAAGACCTTTCTCAAGCATCCGCTAGAAATATTGCCTCAGTTCTAAGACATTACTCAAGCATCTGCAAGAAATGTTGTTTTATTTCTGAAAACTCTTTCATTCTCAGGAAATATTGGCTCATTTCTGAGATTCAAGTATCCGCTGGAAATATTGCCTCACAAACGTTCACTTGCAACAAGGGAATAGCAGCGAAAACTTCCTTCTGTGCTGCAAAGTAATTCCGAGTGAGAAATTTGCTTATTTGATTCGTCGACTTCAAATAAATGCATAGAAGAAAGGATTCTGCAACAATAAAAAGAATGTCAGGTAGCATTTTTAAAGTTCGAAGTTTACGCAATTTGGTTTTGGAAAATGCCAAGGAGCTATCTAGTGTGACACATACCTTACCCAGGTAGGTAACTGTACATGTGTGTACTCGTAGCTATCACAGGTCACGGTCAAATAAAGATCAATGAATTCATTCTACCATGTGATTAAAAAGAAGTGTATGGATATAGTAGGTATATTTTGATTAGCATACAGGTCTGGCCCTCATTTAGTTCAAAACAAAGTAATGATATTGAAGTTTTGTTCGCAACATGGTTATTGAACATGTAGAGATGTATGTAATTGAGGTCCCAACTTCCAATTCCCATTTCGTTTCGGGTTCAATTGAAGAAGCTATCCCTTTGAGTAAATGACATAATATACGTAATATTTACCCATGGGTAACTACATGACTATTTAATTACAAATTACATTGATCCGAGATCATAGCAAATCTATCGAGAGAGATTTGAAATCCGAGTTCTCAAATCAAGAGAAAGTAACTGTGGTAGACTTTTGCCTTAGAGTTCAAAATTTCATCAAGGACACGAAAACCTGATTGGAATTCCAAAGAAATATCAGTCTCTGTCGGAATAGAGGGAGGAATGCGTCGAGGCCATCGATCGGCACCAACGCCTCTGAGCTGAGACTGAGGGTGCGGAGACGTGGCCTCAAGCTGGAGAACAGAAGTTGCGGCATTTCCATGAAATTATTGCTTGTGTTGCCCTTTGATTTACAACTGTAGTGAAAAAAAAACAATGTGCATAAATAAGGTCAGACTGCACCAATAAAGAGTTTCATTTATTCTTACCAATATGACGTTGTGAGACGTGTCCCAAACATTATGTCTTTGTTAGTGGTTGAGGTTTGTTAAGCACAGCTTCGCAGTAAAGGAAAAAATTTAACCTCTAAGATTAAGCAAAAATATAAAGACAGAAGTAGTAATGTATAAACAACAAACTATCAAAAAAACTTTTACCGCAATACTTAAAAATTGTGGTATTTCCAATATTTATTTAATTCTCGAGAGAGGTTACGACACGGTGGAAATGCGTAATCATCAATGACACACATGGATATTATTTAGAACATATGCGGTCAGGACATGCTCCAAAGTCTATGTTCATCACTGAGCTTGGGTAGTGAAACTCTCACGTGAGTCAATTGAATATAGGAGCACCACAATTACAGAAAGAAATATCACCTTAATGAAGAATTCATAGATGGGCGTTATCGCTATAATATCGAGTTATTGGTTTTCCCTTAATTATTTTTTCCGTTTTACCAACTCATCGGACCAGCCAATAGTTTTGATTTCAAACAAGCGATAATTATGATATCGATAACTTCCTTTTTTGGTTCCTCTTGAGCACAGGTGCGAGCTGCGCGTGCCTGGGAAACTGAATTTCTCAGTTCAACCAAGTCCAGGGCTGATCAACTGGTTGAACTGGTGGGGCTGCTAGCCAAAAGGATAGAGTCTGGCAGACCCAGCCTTGAGCAGTGAGAAAGTTTTAATTACTAGTCATTAACCTTGTCTTGAGTGCACGACGTTAATAACACGGTGATGACGAGCAGCGCCGCAGTGGAGCGTTTGTTCTCTCTTCGCAAGAACATCATCGGCGCTAAGAGAAGAGTCTCGTTCGATGCAAATTTCTACATATTCATGTTGAAGAATGTTGAAATCTTTGACTTTCAAAACCCGAAATAATTATTTTACTAAAAATGAAACTTTTTATTTGCACGGGGCCATGATACACATTGAATTTAAATTTCTCAGTGAGCAGTATTGCTTGTTGCTAAAAAGGGTGAGCTGGCTGAAATCAAAGCTGAGAGAAGACTGAATCTGAAGGACCAATCGACAGATGTGGCTTCATTCTGGTTGTCCACATCAAGGGAGATAATGCAAGCGTGTAACAAAGCACTTACATTGCAAAGCAATACGATCTCGAGCTTGTTTAATTACGCCAGCGCTAACAATATTTTGCAATCATGTGGAATTAAAACTGTTACTATCGACTAATTCAAATAGAATTGTCTTATTTCATTTAGGAGTACAATGCCAATTAATTGCTCCTCAATTTGAGTAATTAGACCTCATTTTTGTGAGCTGTGTTAATTGTTTAGATATAAGATAAACAATGCCCCTGACCAAATCTGTACACAAAACTTGACTGACCCTTAGTGTGTTGCGAACAAAAACATTCCTGAATAATAGCTTCCATGTTTAGATCAACTATCATATTTTCATTTCAAATTTATGCTTCTATGTATTTTTTCATTGGCGACAGTTTCAACTACACTTTATGACCGAAAGCATTTGAGTTCAGATCCTACAAACTTTCCCAAAATTCACCATCACATACTGTACATAAAACAGAGACCTACAGCAGTAAGTGCGATCAGATACAACATCAACGAAGCTCGTTAAGAACCACTTGTACTTCTATCATATTATGAAATTGTGAGCTTTCCTTGGAATAGATAGTTCTGCCACCTTATGATGCCTGTTATTTGTTACAAAATTAAACTTTGCGTAAACATAATCAGTAAACATCAGATGTACTCATATAGCGTTAATTTGTTGGCATTCAATAATATTTTTGTTTCATATAAAATTCCTCACACTTAATCTTTCTATAATTACATCGACGATCTGGTTCCGTATTATCTCTACTGCTTCCCATTTGTAGCATGTGGTAGTTGTTCATTACTTTAATAAAAAACACATATTCGTAAATTGTTGAGTCACAACGTTTATTGACAAAGTATTCGTTACCTTGTTCATTACTGCACGTGCAGATCCTACAGAATCTATAGAAACATTTGTTCAAGCTCAGAAGGATGGTCTGGATTCTGCTCGAGGTAAGACTTTGTAATTTTGAGTTTCAATGTCTTTCTAACGTCTTACTATGTCAGCACTAGACATACTTTCTCCTACAACCTGCCATCATCATGAATAAACCTCTTAGCCGGCATGAGGAATCGAACCTACTCTCACGAGTCGTTCTATCAGCCAACATGATGGCGTCGTTATTCACCTGGGACTCGGGAGACATATACATATTTAGGTTAATCAATAACACTGGGCGGCATTTGAAAAAAAATCATGAGAGGTGGGGTTTCTTGGCTGACTAGTGTACCCAACTAGTGTACCCAGCCGTCAAAAATGACGGCAGAGATTTTATGATAATACCCGTGCCATCAAAAATGATGGTAAATACTGTTGTAATGATCTTAAATAAAATTACATATAAAAACGCAATGCAATATATCCAGTTTTATATATATTTACAAAGGACAAACGTTTTAATTGAGTATTTCTTTAATGACAACATTCCTAGGGAAAACTAAGACACTTAGTTTTCTACTGCTGCAATTGACTCTGCTATAAGCGTCATATTCGGGTACAATGTACCCGAATCATAGGGCAATACCCCGCCGAACTCGGTATCCACAATACGGACTAGAATGGAATAGAATAGAATAGAATGAGGCTATAGGAACGAACCTTCTGGCCCATTCTTGGGTCGGATAATTACTTCGATAATTATTCGGTTGTATACCCAAGTCCCATGCCGTATTTCTAGCCGCGTCAACCATGTCGGCAGCGGGATTCGAACCCGGGTCTTTCCGCTCGCAAGCAGATTCGCTCACCAGTCGACCAAACTGGGACTCTAGTTTATAAGGCTCTGAAATTCTCTAATTTTTTTGAAAGTGACACGAAACATGTAAATAAATAAATAAATATATAAATAAATAAATATACATATATAAATTATTTTATAAACACACGACGGTCATTCTTTGTATTAGATTAGGTGCTTTATATATTTTACATCCTGGTTCCAAAAAATGTCATTCATTTTTCCCAATCAGGTCAAACTTCTACGCTATGAGAAAAAGGAAAAATAACAATTTGTTTGGTATGATGTTAAAATTTTAATGCAAAATATGATACATTATCAGAAATGTAACCACAACACATAGGATCAAAATATATCAATTACATAGATGCCTTTACAGTTAGACATGCATAAATGGCTGTTGTAGAGAATTTCTTTGGTACTTGGTGTCTGGAGCGTCCCGTTTTAGACACCAACAGTAGTCAGCGAGCATGTTGATGTCCCTGCGCCCTTGGTACCGCTCCTCCATGACACGGATGTCTTGATGGAAGCGTTCTCCTTGTTCCTCACTGACGTCACAACAGTTCTCTAGAAAGTAGTCCAAGTAGGAGCTCAGAAAGTGCATCTTGCTGGACAAGCGTGTACCATGAACTTTATAACTCAGAAGTTATCTAATGCTAAGAATGACCGTCGTGTGTTTATATATTTATATATTTTTTATTCATATGTTTTGTGTCACTTTCAAAAAAATTAGAGAGATCCAGAGCCTTAAATACTGGAGTCCGTATCGTGGATACCGAGTTCGGCGGGGTATTGCCCTATGATTTGGGTACATTGTACCCAAATATGACACGAATAGCAAAGTCAATTGCAGCAGTAGAAAACTAAGTGTCTTAGTTTTCACTAGGAATGTTGTCATTAAAGAATTACTCTATTAAAACGTTTGTCCTTTGTGAATATATATAAAACTAAATATATTGCATTGCGTTCTTATATGTAATTCTATTTAATATCTTTCCAACAGTATTTGCCATCATTTTTTATGGCACGGGTATTATCACAAAATCTCTGCCGTCATATTTGACGGCTGGGTACACTAGTTAAAAAATATTGACACATAATACGACAGTGTATCGGCAGACATAATTACTCATTAGAAAAACTGTCCCCAAAATATCAATTTTTGAAAGCAACACTGAAATCTCCACAGATCGTCCAATTGTTGTCTTTATACTTCAGAGCAGTTAACAGATACTTCATGTTGTTGGAGCTCCCATCCATCTACAGTGAATGCCCCAGAGGAACAGGCGCGGCATGGTTCCCATTGAACAACGACACAGCTTTCAAACTGTGTTAAGAGACACTGCCGGAAGGTTTAGACTTTAGACCAGTGGTTCTCAAAGTTTGCGCTCAGGCGCACTGGTGTGCCCCTGAGGTTGTGTAGGTGCCCACGTACAATTGCTGAAATATGTATCCATATATGAAAAGAAAATGTATAGTGAGCATATTATACCATTTACTTACGAATATTCTACTCCTTTCGTTAGCAATATTATTGTGATAATTAACTACTGTTTTCTTGCAGAGAACAACTAGCCACACCTCCCATAAGAAGGTTATATACGCTTTTGAAACACATAACGAGCGTATTCTAGATGACTTGTCAACACCGCTATCATGTACCTTGCCCCGTGTAACAGTGTTACATCAGCAGACGTTGTTACGGTATTAGTCGTGTTTATTAAGATAAAGTAGTGACGAGAGTATCAGTATTGTGCTTATTACTAGAATGAAAATAAAGCAATACAAACGAGCCGTTTGGCCTATTCTTGGATAATACCCAAGTCCCACGCCGCACTAAATTTGGAATAATTCACCCAGACAAATGGATAGGTTTTTTAAAATAAACGTGACAGTGATAACTGTAATCCTCAAAGTGAGCAAAACTTGAGTGTGGAAAGTTGTAAAAAAGCAAAACTGAAGCCGACTCGTAAATAAGAAAATACTCCAAGTTATTTTAAGCTTTGTTTTTCTTAGGCCGGAAGTAAAGATAATTCTTTGCTACTAGGTTTAGTTTGTAAGAATAAAAATGGCAAGTGAATCAATGGTTCCTAGTGAGCTTATTAAACATTATAAAAAGAAGCACTCTCATTTACAAAATTATTTTAAAGGAATATCCGAATACCAAACAAAAGCAGCAAAAGTCTTTAAAAATTACTGACTATTTCTAAGGAAGCTCTAATTGCTTCGTACTAAGTTCCAAAACTGATCGCACAAAATTTGAAACCTTATACTTCATATGAGTCACTTATTTTGCCTACTTACAAAAAGATTATCACGACGATGCTGGGAAATGAAGCAACAATGAAAATAAGCAAGATATCTCTGTCCAACGATACAGTTCACAGGCTTATTTTAGAAATGTCTTCTGATGTCGACAAAAATGTATGTAGCAATAAACTTTAGTGTTCAAATTTTGCACTGTAAGTTCATGAATCAACGAACATTACCAATAAGGAGCAACTCTCAGAATTCATTCTTTCCATTAATGAAGATCAAATAATGAAGTACTTTCTTTTTTGCAAAGAATTAAGTGTGACTACAAAAGATTAGGACGTTTTTAATATTCTGTATAACTAGCTTGATAAATAGCAATTAACATGGGAGTCGTATGATGGAATTTGTACAGATGGAGCTCCTTCCACGGTAGGCTATGTCAAAGGCTTTATATCTTTTGTTAAGAAACAAAACCAGAATGTTATTGTAAGTCACTGCTTTCATCAAAGAGAGGCCTTGATGACGAAAACATTAAGAGGGAAATTCAGAGAAGTCTTAGAACAAGTTATCCAGGTAGTAAACTTTATTAAAACAAGACCTGTTAAATTGCGGTTATTCGCACAGTTTTACATCGATATGGATTTTCAACACAGACAGCTGCTTTGACACACAGATATGAGGTGGCTATCGTGAGGGAAACTACTTACCCGTGTACTCGAGTTAAGACGTGAACTTCTCACGTTCTTTAAAGAAATGAAACAATCACATTTTTGTGACCTCCTTCAAAGCGAATTTTAGATTATCAAGTTACAATATTTGACAAATATATTTCAGCATTTCGATGTTTTGAACACTTGCATGCAAGGGAACGAAAAAAATATTCTCAATCGAATGAGAAAATAAAAGCGTTTCATAGAAAAAGTACAGATTTGGTAAAGAAAAGCCGTTAAAATTAATCTGGAAATGTTTCCATCCGTAAGTAATACTTGCAAAAATGAAGCACTGCCAATGAGAATTGTTTTTTAGCAACTCAAAAAGAAAAAGTGAGTTTTTATTTTCCACCACATAACACTGCGCAACATGAGTGGATTAGAAACCCCTTCGTTGAAATTTAAGTGATATTAGTTTAGTGTTAACAGAAGATAAAGAACTGGCAGATGTACGTGTCCACTAAATGTGGATTGATGATTAAACACAAAGAATATTCTCTTGAAGTATTTTGGATTTCCATTAAAGGAGAATATGTGTCGATACCTGAAAAAACGCTGACCGTTTTGCTAGAATTTTCAACCTCATAGTTATGTGAACAAGACTTTTCCACTCTTGCTCCAATGAAGGGAAAAAACTCTGACATGTACTTACGAGGATATGAGAGTTTGTATCTCGAACATACGCTCAAACATTGAAGAAATCACCAGGACTCATCAAGCTCGTTTCTCATGTACACAGTTAATAAAGATACTTGAGGTATGTTTAGTTTTCTATTATTAATTTCGTTCTGTTTTCTTTGGAATCTGGCCTAATTATAACATATTTGTCATATTTTTGTATATAGTGCACCTTCAAATACTTGAAGAATTGTAAGTGCACCCAAAGTGGAAAAAATTTGAAACCACTGATTTAGACTTCAGAGGCACATCGCAGTAGCTGCTAGTGCATGTCATGTACCACCAAATTAAAAACAAATTTAATTGTGGAAAAATATTTTGAAAAAAACGAACATATATTTTTTTGCTTTGAGTCACGGAGGACATTTAACACGTTAAGTCCGAAGTGACCCACCGGTGGGTCACTCAGGTTAGGTTCTGTATTTTTTTAAAGCTTTCTAGTGACTGTATGTACAAAGTTAAGATTTGCACCGGCTAGGCAACCGCACTTAACGTGTTAAATGTCCAGTGAACACGTGGATGTATTAAAATGCATCAAAAGGGCATTAAAACTGACCAAAATCTTTTCTGTGAGGCTTTCCAATATCTCGGATTTTTATGAACACATATGAAGACCCCATTTTGAGCGAAAAATGACAATATTTTACCTGAATGTCGACTTAAAATGCAATAGCAGAATCTTCTTTCTTGATTGAGCCAAATGGATAACATTTCTGAGATCAGCATGCAAAGTACGCTCAGAAAAGTTTAATAATTCACAAACCTCGAAAACTAAGCAGGACAGTGTAATATGTACCCCAAACTATTAGGAGTACCGGAAAGTTCTGTCTCAATTTTATTAAGAATAATAATGGAAAGAAATATTACTGAAAAATCTTTATTGCTCAAGAAAATAGTCACCATCATTAGATATAACCTTTGTCCATCTACTTGGGAGTTTTTAAATCCTTCTTTCAGAAAATTAACATCTTTGGAAAAAATAATGAAATTAAACTCCGCTTCAACCTCGTGAAAATTTGTGAGTTTTTTCCCACTGATGAAATGCCCTAAAGAACGAAATAAGCGAAAATCTGATAGAGCAAAGTCTGGTGAGTATGGTAGGTGAGAAAGAACTTCCCAACCTAAGGACCTTATTTTTTCTTGAGTTTTTTTGGCAGAATGGGGTGTAGCGTTATCGTGTTGCAAAATGATTCCTTTCCTGTTCACTAGAGTAGAACATTTTTACGCAACGATACATTTAAAACGTTCGAGTTGCAGACAGTAAAGGTCTCCAGTCACAGTTTTTCCTTGCTCCAAAAACTCAAAGTTAAGGAAAAGAGAAGAAAAAAGAGAACAGGACTTTCTGGTACCCTTAATAGTTAGATTTTAGTACAAGCTCAGACATTTATTATTTAATAATATAATTCTATCTAGATTTGCTGGTTCAAAAAACAATGTAAGAAAAAATGCAATAAAACGTTTTGAACAAAAAATATTTCAAATATACCAATCTGTATGCTTCGTTTGGAGAAAATATATTATTTCAAAATCGAATTCGGGTTGTCTATGTCTGAAATTATTCCTTGATGCATATTCTGGCCACAGAATGCTGAAACATCAATAGTTTATTGCTTTGCCAGTTTGTTTGTTGTGTAAAACTAAATATTGATATTACAAAATGGGGCTTAAGACACCAAATCATAAAATAATGTAAGTTTTCAACCAATTTTCAGGTAGGATTTTATTGTTCCATATATGTTTCTACATCTAACACATATGAAAAGCTTGCAAATGCGGCACTCATGTCCTGCTGCCTAACATTCCATAGCCTCGCTCCTCACAACGACGGAACTTTTACAAACTTTGGTGTAAAAATGAACGCCTTCAAGTCTGCTCCCCTCGCGTAAGTGCCATTTCGAATCCGAAAGTTTCTACCTCATGCAGGTCAAGTTTCACTTTAATGCACCAGGCAAAAGTTTGATTGAGCAACTGACAAGTAATTGTGTGTCGTTTTCTGCGTTTTAAAGAAGCAGGTCCTCTAACACATCGTTTCCATCACTTTCAAAAATCATTCATTATGTCCCATTTTCTGCCCTTTCAATTTACGTTGATAATGACTCCGTTTTTTCCAACTCCAAAATATTTTTTACCTATCATGTTCTGATTTTTTTACGGAACACTCATCAACCATTTGAATTGCTTTGTAGTAGGAAACGAATACGGAACTAGCATTTCTGATACAAAACTCAATCATATCCAAAGAACTTTAGTAAATTCGGGATCCACGTTTCACCAAACGCGCTCACCTAATGTCAGGATGAGTGACGCATCACTGATCAAGCATCTTTTATTCATATGACGAGTTGAATGAGAAAATGTATGCATGAGGCTTGTCTTTTTTCCCAGAGACTTAAGGTAATGAGGAGCAAGCGCTTCCCGTGCAAAAAGAAGAATTGTGGCCAGCGCAGGCAAGCAAATTTGAGAACGTAAGGCAACAAACGTCCGCTGTATGCAGTACTCAAAAAATGAGGTTTTCTTTAGTAGAGGGTCGAAAAATATTGATTCTAAGAAGTTGGTGGACTTTTTAGGCCTAGGGGCTCTGTACTAGCCAGCCGAATTCTATTCGAAGCCTAAGCATAAATTCATGCACACAAATAAATGTCCTTGTGTCACAATGTTAAATTGAATGTTACTGTGTTTAATTTTATAGCGATTAGACTGACGAAAACATTAATTGTTATTTATGTATCTACATTGCATTTCTCTTAATTAAGACATGCTAACAGCAGGACACGAGGACACTGCATTAGACGGGCCGACAGAAGGACTAGTGTAGGCTGAAAAAGCCTTGCTTTATCAGGCAGTGGACAGAGTCTGGCTCTGGCTTTCATGGACTAGCCTTAATTTACTCAACCAGCTCATTACTAGAATAGTACATGGAGAAATTATATTTAAAGAAACTTCCGTTGGATTTGAATCATACATTGTAAGATATTTTAGATAATGGAAGACTTACTTTTCCAATTCAATCAAAAAACTTTAGGAAGTATAAGATGTAAATTTTCATTTTCATGCATACTTGTGAAGTGACGATTTTTGCTAGACATATATTGATACTTAACTCCTACCCTCCCAAAAATGTTTCTTTCACGACCATGTAGTGGTTGTGAATATCATTTATCAGTGGAAATTCTGTGTTCAAATGCTTTTTTTACTCATTTTTAACTACTATGGATTTCATACGTGGAACTCTACTTTGTGTTCCAGCCCTCCTTCTGCCTTGTTATCCAAGTTGATCCGCCAGGCAAGCCCTTCGTTTGGAATGTAATCAACTGGCTTTGCAAAGCTTTGCTCCAGATTGCTGAATGTTGGCGTTCATATTGACGCTCAGTTCACCTTAAAGTAAACGGTGGCGTTCGTGTCAACATTTGTACGGCCAGGCAATGCCAATCTTGAATACAGCGCTCCAACACTAGATGAAGTCTCGTTTTTAATGAACACCCTGGCACTCCCCCAAATATGGAGGGCAGCAATCACATCAGAATATCAGTCATGCTTTCAACATTCAATGACAAATGTACGAGCCCCTGCAATGTGAGGGAGATTTTGTCGTTTGGTTTCTACCATGAATTTTGATTGATCTTTTTTCTAGATAACAATAACTGAGTATATTTTAATTTACTGGTGCCATTTTCCTCAATATTTTAGAACATAACGTCACAAGTGCGCCGTAGCTCACAGTAATTTTACATTCGTCGCTCAAGAGACACAGGTGTGGGTCATATCATACAATTTGTTCTTCGTAATCACTTCTTAACTCTAACAAAGACATATAAATTTTATTGCGAAGGAATAAGGGAAGTCATACTGGGGAAAGATTTTTCAAACTACTAGAGAAGAGGGAAGTAGGAATAAAAACAATAAACAGAAGGGAACAACTAGGCATGAAAGCAAAAAATGTTAGTATTCTCTGTGTATCCAAAGGTTACAGTACTGAGTAGTCTAACCTCTGAAAATTGTCGATTTATTTTTATCTTATAATAGGAATTTACAGGTTTTCCGTAATTCAAATGAACGCTAGCTCATTAAATACGAGCGGTTACGCCTCATTTAACTCCATTTCCTAAAACATTTTTGACAGACACTGTGTCTCTTATGCCTTCTAAAAGTCGGGGGAAACTGCTTTCCGATGCGAAAAAGCTCCAAAAATAGCACAATAGATACTAAATACTGGTCATCCTTTGAATGAATATTGAAAGCACTTGGCTGCTGATGCCTGCAGTCTCGTAGTTGTCTCTCACGGGTCACATTGGCCAGCGCAGACCTGATTATGTTGATGCTCAACGTGTTTGCGCTCCTCGCAGCCACACTCACGAATTAATCATCAATTCCAGACCCAGCAGAGAGGCTGCTCCAGCATCAGGCAGTATATCGCGTGTTACACTTCAAACGCCCAACCAAAACAAAACCGTTTATGCCCACAAAATTTAAACCTAAGAAAAGCCCTAAACAGTTAAGCTAAAAAGTATTCAACACACTTTGAAAAATTTCTTCAAACATAATGATGAAGATTATACAATCAATTATATTGGTATAATGCTTTTGTTATGAAAAGCACATAAATACTCCATAATCTAATAGAAAATTAAGGGAACATATATCATAACGAAAACTGCAAATCAACCAGACTAAAAACTATTGAGTACACTTATGGAAAAATGTTGTTATCTGCTTTTCAATCATCATCTTCATTAAATTTATGCTAATATTAGAGTTTACAAACCAAAACAACCATTTAAGAACATGTCCACGCTCTTCAATGTGTTTGCCGTTTGACACGTCGTGAGTGTCGAGTCAACAGTTAACCAGTAAACATCATGTAAAAAACTCAGTGTAATTCTCTGACACTGCATAGTGAAAGCCCATGTCGATGGTAAAACTTATTACCACCGATGGTATTACCAAATTACAAAATTTGGTGCAGCCCGTGTTGGGTTGCGCCAAAGAAAATTTTTTCTCTATTAATTCGAAATGTGGTCAAAATTATTTCTGAAAAGCCTTAAACTACAAGAACAGAATTAGTAAATGAACTTAAAGCACTCGAAACAACAGTTTGCCGTTAGACTGCATCCAATACAAAAACGTGAATACACTTTAAATGCGCGTAAAATGAAATACATTTCCTTTTCAACATTTAGTAGAATCTAAAAATATTATTTCCTTATTTTTTCAATTCTTGTTTTGTAAATTGGCGTCCTGGTCGCACTGCTGACAACGCAAAGCAATGGAATTGCGAACATTGCAAAATATTTCGTGTGGTATTTGTGTGTATGCTCGTTCAATGGAGTTTCATATCATCAACTTCTCTCTGTTGCACGTGTGCTACAAAGTACTCGAACTGGGCATAAAAACTTACTAATTCGAGTTGTAAAAACTGAGACCAAATAGGAAGAAAAAAGATGTTCGCAGCAACTCAAATGGAAAGCAACACGATCGAATTTCCCAGCTTGAGTTGCCTCCCAAAAAAATTAATGAAGTGACACCGCCAAGCGTTGAGAATTTTTTGCTCCGCGGGGCTCTGGTGAAGCAAATCGCTTATTTCAGTTCCTTAAAAACTGAGCGCCTGTGTGGCACAAAAATAGCAAAGTGCGGCGTTAATTGATCTACATAGAAAGAGGGAGAGTATTTGGGGGAGCTCTAAGTGGAGCTAAATTAGTATAAAAAATGAGGATAGAATGGAGCGGAAAAACGACCAGACCGTGGATGTTTCCCTGCTTAAAAACAATCCACAGCTATAACGTATTCATAGGAATTAAATTATCTATTGTTTTTAGGGTAGGAGGTCATGCAAGGATCTCCTTTAAACACTCAGCTGGTATTATCATGGCATTCTTTCTGCTCAATTGCCTAGGCGATGCATGTGACTGGTAAGAGTGGAATTTTCGCACCTGAAGAGTAAGCTCGTGCCTGCGTGTCTTGGAAGTTTACTGAACGCTAAATCAAGGCGCAGTCCCTGACACCTTCGTCATTAGACCCAACATCAATATATGCATCATGTAATTTGACATGAAGTATTACTGTACGGTACATTTATTTTGAAGATTTTGTTAAAAATCTAGGAACATATTTAACTTTGTGTGCGTTAATCCTGTGCATTTTAAGTCCAAGGACCAAGAAATTTTTTCTTCCTTCCTCAAATAATCTCTGTTTTACCATTAAATATTACTACGTCTTTGCATATTACAACACCAAATATTACCAAATGCTTAGAAAATAACAGAACAGAAACTCGCAATTTCTCAATAGGGCAAAGCTTCTGGCTTTCAGAATGTGGGCATCCGAGCGTCATAAAGAGTGTCGAGACAGACCAGGAATGTTAGTTGAGGCAATACATCCTGGACAGGGTGGTTGTTATAGTCTGGCTGCAGAACCGTCCTTCTCAGTGACTCAAGAGGAAGTCTTCATTGCAAGTGTCAGGGACGTGACGTGAGAGGTGTATCCCTGCGAGGCTGCAGCTGCAATTTTGGGTCTCTGTGCGGTCGGTCCGTCCTTGTCACTCGCTTAATTTGTCTGTTGCGAGTTTTTTAGAAATTGTTGCCTGCTCAGTGGTAGCAGTATGTGTTCTTTATCACGCCAAGGGAAATATTACCTATGAAGAGATACATATTACACTCACTTTGACAAGCATCCCCTTGGAATTATTATTAGTTTATTAAAATATTCTGTCTGCCAATACACGTTCCAAGAGAAGGTTTTCCAAATGATTGATACAAAAATCAGTTTGTTTAGAAATGAGAATGTTAATTTGCAAGAATTACTTCTAAAAAAGTAACTATCACGGCGTCGGGCTCTCACATGGTGAGAACCCGACACATACATATATCATGAGCATTCTCATATCAAGAGCATTCTCACATATTATCATGAGCATTCTCATATCAAGATACACCGTGCGTAAACATAACTCCCTTTTTTCAAAGTAAAATGCATTTAAAAAAGGAGGAAGTTATGTTGCTGCACCCTGTAATACGAAATGATCATCACATACCACCATGGCATGAGAATTCTGATGTTCCCACAGCACCACATGAAGCCTCGCACAGGGGTGTGAGATATCGACTTATTCTGGGAATTTTGGAAGCTCCGTTCACCAGATTTCCTTGAAGTTAAGTGACAAGTAGTTACACCTAACCAGTGAACGGCAGTGATTTCAATCATCAGACAGAAAAACACAACCGAATTTGTGATGGGAGTATCATTAATTAACGATTAATTAATCATTAACGTCAGTATCATTAATGTTACGTCAGTTTCATGCCCGAATGATTACGGAAATTTCTAGAGTCAGAATTTCGGCTTCTCGACAAGTGTATTATCAATTAACAAAAAAATACCTTATATTTTCAGCTCCTCACTGAACTCTTGATAAAATAAGCATTAATTATCCAGGTATAAATCAAATCTCAGGTACATCAAGTATTTTGATCGCTAGTAATATAAACAACAATTATTTCAATCATTGTTAACTCAATTCAATTTCTAACGAAAAACTAGCGATAAAAACTTATGGCGGGGTAAAAAAATAAGATATTTCTGATTATTCTTTCATGGAATAAATTTATGTATAAAAAATACACATGACATTTATTCCCACAAATCGGGATTGAATCGTAATTACAACGAATTGTGCTGGTGAAACCTAAACATCAGATGAAGTTCTGTCAATCCAGAAGGAAGACTGCAGACCCGTAAAGGTGTGGCAGACTCGTGCCACCCTCCGGGACCCCGACCGTTTCTCGCTGAAAGAAGAGTGGCTGTCGAGAAATGAATTAAACAGCTAAGCAAGCTCATATGTAATTACCTAGGTATAAAAGAAATGCTAAAATCTGAGCTAGGTAAAGCTGTGGTGAATTTTTTATCAATTGCGGAATTTTACTCTAGTGCGGAACTTTTCTCAATTACGGAATTTTAAATATTGAGTTTCTAAACCCTGTAATGCCCACTTCCTCTTTATATTTGCAGGTAGAGCGGCACAATTGTGGGTTTTCCTGAACAATCACTGGCATTTAATAACGACTTCAATTATGAATGCTTGACTTACCCCTCAAGTTGAAAAACTAGTTGGTTCTCGGCTTCACAAATTGTGGAACGCGTGTGCGAAGCGGTAAGTTCCCAGGGCAAGTTGATGTAGATTTAGTACGTCGTGGTAATATATCCAATTGCTGTCGAACAGAGACAAAGTTCAAAAGTGTACTTCTTCCAAAACAACAAAATACTGTCAGCGGTGCTGCTGTTCCTTCGTCTCCGCTTCCTCTCTTCCAAGACCCCGGTTTAGAGAAATCCAGATCCGTAAATTGTTTCCTTTTTTCCAAGTCTGGTTTGAATAAAACTGGAAAAGACTTTGTGAGATACAGTGGTAATAGAGGTTACAATCAGCCAGTGCATTCAACGTTTATATCGTACACCAAATGCCAGCAACCATTGCAACCACTAAATTTCTGAAGTGCATATTTGAGTAATTTTCCTAACAATTCCTCTTTGGATTTTAGCAGCTTACTTCTTAATTCTGTCATAAAAATTGAAAAAATTAATAATTCCAAATTAATTGTAGTTCGATGTAATGAAAAATATTTCACACGAGCGAGTTTTCCTCATCTAGCCCATTGTGTAAATCTTAGCTTTAATAACCACTAGGCTTAATGAGGTAGCCAAGTTCGTCAAATAATTTTAAATGATCTACAGACTCTCTATGCAAAACGTTCCTAAAATACAGCTAGCCACGTGCGTCAAATCAGAGACTTCTCGATTATTTGATCGTTGGAATCACAGCTTCGTTGCGAAACCAGCTTGTCTAAATGTAGACCGTCACTCTTGTATCCAACATTGGTCGCATCTCCACTTGAATCAATTTTGTACGCATTTTTAATTGTATTACTAATTAACGTGGAAACCAATAGTAAGAATTTCATTACGGTGGAATTACTTATGAGCAAGAAGTAGGCCAGTGCGAGAAAAAATGTATATGCTTTTAATCAATTCTTTCTTTCATTTGACAGTCGATGTCGCCTTTCCGTAGGAATTTCCATATTGAAGAAAAACAAGGCTGATACCTAAAAAATTTAAGAATATTTTAATAATCTAGCACCTTCGGTAACAGCAATACAACGCTTAAAATGAATGTACACCCGTTCCCTCGACACGTCAATACTAAGTCTAAGATTGAAAATTTATTTCTGCTCTTTTACAATGGCTGGTTTGGAATTAATATCTCCTATCTAATTCAGCAGTGACAGTGACAGAAAATGTATTGAAAAATAAATACACGACCGCTAAGCATAATTGGCCTCATGGACTTTTATCATTTCCATCACAGTTTACTCTGTATTTGAAAGTGCAAATCGAATTTGAAAACCCATCTTATATGTTTATGACCAATTTTGATATTTGTGTAAAAGACGTAGACGATTTGAGAAACTCACCAAGTAGAACAGTTCAGTTTTTTTCTGTGGTCGTCTGCAGCAGGCCTGTCAAGGCCCACAAAGTCGAGTTTCCTCTTCCAGGAATCGAATTTACTCTCAGAGCCACCGACCGACAGCACGAGTTCCTGTTTTCAAATACCGCTACCGCGAGAGAAGGTGACAAATATCTGCAGTTGCTTATACTCTGTGATCATATTAATGAATATCAGAATGCATAGTCGTTATTTAAACAATATTTTAATCTCATTTAACACTCTTGGAAAAAATAAACAGAACACAATCTTTCAGATATTATCTATAAAGTTTCATAGAAAAATGAACAGCAGGAACATGAGATGATAAAAGGATGTACCCGATCATTTCTACTTTATTGTAGCCACATCCAGCACACTTGAAACTTAATTATATTCAACATAAGGTCTAGAATTTTAAAAGTAAAAGAGTTCGTAACCCACCGCAGACGTCATAATCACAGAATGTCCTACAGAATTTATTCTGCCAAAGAACAAATATTCGAAAAATTAATAAACACCAGGAAAATCACTCATAAATCTAACGTCTCCTACAACAACTGTCAATCCTACACTCATACGTAAGTGAAAATTGAAAAGTAAGCAATTGATTCAATTTTAGCCACTTTACAAAATCTTCATTGTGGCCCTTTTAATGCAAATCTTTACCAAATCAACTGCTTCATGTAGATTGCTGCTTCTACGACTACTTTAATAATGATGCTAAAAATAAAGTATGCACTACACTCATGTGCAATTTGCTATACTGTAATCTGAAATCAAGAGCAATAGTTTTTTGGTCCTCAAATTATGCAATCCGCTGCCAACTGTTTTACAGTAGCGATAAATTTGATACACATATCGTATAACATTTCTACAGCATTGTGGAATACACATCAATGTTTGGCTTTGGTATAATCTATTACTGCCTATTTCAGAATATATAAACAGAAGTAAACTTCTCACCAATGCATCATGTATCAATAGTTTAGAATTCAATCTCATCCATAGATGATCGCATATGTAGCAAAGAAACGAATCATCCGATGAATATTTAATTTTACTTGATGCCAAGACTTAGTCTCAAACCTGCAAGAAGAGGAACTATGTAGAGACTTGAGCAGCACTCAATATTTCTACTCTGAAACCTACACTTGTAGATGTTAATAATACCACAAGACTTCTATCTTAGTTATCCACGATCAAAATATTTACGACTCAACCTACTCATATTGGAGAAAACAATACTGATTAATAAGAAAGTAAGCAGATTTCCTACTGTCATTGATATATTCCAGAAAAAAATAAAACGCTAAGGTTAAAAAATATCGATCAACTAGCATGAGCACAAGTTCGACATACTCTAAAGAAATATTCATTTTTAATAACTTCTCTGAACTATGATAGTTACAGGTTGTGAGTTATATACAAGATCATAGAATTCTGAAGCAAAGTAACCAACTTATGCTGGTAAAAGGCACAAAAGATCCGCCCTGCTCGCCGCATTGTTGGGGACAATGTAAGCAACAAATGCGTCAGGACACTCAGGGTTATTGGACTAACACGACATGGAAGCTGAACGTAGTCCGCTGATGCCATCTGAGAGTGGCCCAGTCATGCTATCTGAGAGTGGCCCAGTCATGCTATCTGAGAGTGGCCCAGTGATGCCATCTGAGAGTGGCCCAGTGATGCCATCTGAGAGTGGCCCAGTCATGCCATCTGAGAGTGGTCTGCTGATGCCATCTGAGAGGGACCCAGTGATGCCGCCTGAAAGTGGCCCAGTGACGCCATCTGAGAGTGGTCCGCTGGTGCAGCCAGAAAGTGGCCCAGTGATGCTGCCTGCTAGTGGCCTAGTGATGCCATCTGAGAGTGGTCCGCTGATGCAGCCTGAGAGTGGCCCAGTGATGCCATCTGAGAGTGGCCCAGTGATGCCATCTGAGAGTGACCCAGTGATGCCATCTGAGAGTGGCCCAGTGATGCCATCTGAGAGTGGTCCAGTGATGCCGCCTGCGAGTGGCCCAGTGATGACTTCTGTGAGTGGTCTGCAGATACCATCTCAGCGCTGCAGCTCACATGACACTCTACATAGATGGCTGCTACAGAAGGAACTTGACGAGCTTAGTGCCCTGGTCAAGCCACGACGTGTGTGAATAGCACAGAAGTAACAGTACGTGGGGTCTAAGCAAATATTCTTCATATCAATGAATGGGACAAGTTTATGGGATGTTCCGTGTCTGATGCACATGTTCCATAGTATTGTTCAGGCCAGAAAGAGGAAGAAAGTCCTTGTGAGGTTCCCCAGCCACGTAGCTGTTGCAGTAGTGCTGGGATGCCGAGCACGACGCAGTATCTCATCCAGGTGCGGCATTTCAGTCATGCTTTAAAATGAAAGCGCTCCTACAGATGGAATATTGTCGGTCATGTAAAGAAACTAGAGTACCCAGCCGTCAAAAACGACGGCAGGGATTCTGTAATAACACTTCAGCAACAATTCCAGCAATTGTTGAGCAACAATGAGCAACAATTCCACCAAATTCAATTCTTCTCCTTTCGTCCAAGTCTTCTTGCGACATGGGGCTGTCCTTTCCACAAAAGTCTTTCTTTCAATTCTTCTTCTTTCGTTCAAGCCTTCTTGCAACATGGTGGCTGTCCTGGTATGATACTTTGCTGAGATATTTGCCTTCTCCTCTCGTGTGCTACTCTGCGTTTCCTTCCTTCTGGTATTTCTTCCATTGTTCTAATAAATGTTTCAGATTCAATTTGTATCCACATCCCCGTTCTACGATATTAAGGCTGTTCAGAAGCATCTTGCCGTTGAGAAAAGTTATATTCTGTTTATTATTCTGGGTTATTGCAGGTAATTGATGACTTCTTGATGAAGAGAGCGTTCTTCCAGCAAATTGCTAAGGCAGAAGAGCAAGCGGAGCTCCTGGCACTTCCTAGCAAAAAATAGCCGAAATAACTTATGCACGACAGGATCGAAAACTCAATCAAAGATACAGCAGTTCATGTACCACGCTCAAAAGAGGAATATTATCAAATAGTACCGAGCTACTTTTCAAAGCAAAGAGGTCTTTTTTAGAGACTCACGGTGTGTCCGTTGGATGAGGCAGTCGATGTAAAGGTGCAGGTCCAATAGCATACTCGTAATTTGAAGTAGAAATATACAGTCATTAAGTAGAAGAAGACTGTATATGTATATGTTACGTTTTAAACGAATGTTTCCTCTATCTTGCAAGGGAACAAGAAATTGTAATGACCCAGCACTGGGTTCCGTATCGTGACTACCTGCAGTGACCCAACCAGGGGCCTCTACTCCGCGCAAAGTTTCAACTGCTCCGAAAAAATTCACGTAAGAAAAATGCGAAATAGCTTATGTAAGACAGGATCAAAAACTCTAATGCATTATTTCGGCTTTCGAATATATATTCCAGAAACTATATTAGTCATCGTGATTGGGGGATGAAATTTTATATCTCATCTTGTAATTCAGTAGACGAATTTTTTCCTATCTAAATCCTTAAGAGCGTGACAGAGACGGACCAAGCAAGCAAGCAACAAACTGTGTATTATAATGTAGTTGGATAAGAAAGACCGTGCAGTATTTTTTATAATAAAACTATAATGTTATGTAAATTTGCCTTTTTCATAGCCCATCGGAGGTTAAAAAACAGCACTCGTACATCTCCCGCCCCGACATCTGTGGGCAGACGGAGACAGATAATATCACAGCGACACAGTAAATACAAAGCTCGGTACGTTTACATTCTTAGAAATTATTAAACGCTAAAAAGACAGTTTTCCGTGTAATAATTTAGACTGTGCGGAAATTAGAGACAATGTATCTCCATCTCTCTTTCTCTCTCTATCTGTGTGTGTCCGTTCCATTACGTCCTGTCTATTACTGAAGAAAATTATCGAACTGAAATCAGAAAGCGTATGCATGCATGATAAGCATTGAATTGTGGATAACAAAGGCGCTGGATCATTATAAAATACTAAATTTTTTCCGTTACCAGTTTTCTTCTCCTACACAGCTATGTCATCGGTAAATACGGTACAGAATGGATGTTCTGTATATATTCATGAAAGATATTCAGCTAATGATAGTACCACGGGTAAAACTATAATATGTATCTTGTTTCATTGATCCTTAATTTTATCACTTCTAAACCAAGTAATTTTAACGGATACTATCAGGGGCATGTTATCGATAGATAAAATACAAAATGGAAGTTCCGTATATATTAATGAAAAGTATTCATTTAAAACACAATAATTCGTCGTAAGTCTTTGATACATTCATCTTTAGAAAATTTCAAAATAGTCAAATTTAAATCGTGGCATTTCCACGGGAACTGTGTAGTTCCTTATAAACTCTGTGCTTTATGTCAGTCTAAACTGTTGAAAATTTTCTATAAATTCTTTGAAGATCTTACAAAACCATAAATTTCTATAAACCATAAATCTCTCTATAAATAATAAATAATATCGAAGAAATGATTATGATTGATATTTAGTGAAAATTATAATCTGGACTCATAACGAATTTGCTTATTGGAAAAACACATGTGGATTATATATACACTTATGTACTGCAGATACCCCACTACGCAGCTGAAAAATTACAGGGTTTATTAATATTATTAACAATTTAAGTTAATGATGCAGAAAGATACCTGAAAGCATCACTGGAAGTCCGATCCCGTCAGTTCTGCCATGCAACACTCGCCTCTCAGAACCATATGCGACAATTAAACTCTTAATGGAAATGTAATTTGTAAATTAATTAACGATTCATTATTCGATCGTATGTTGAGCCAATGTAGGAGGAGCGACTAGAAAGCTTTTTTCCCAGTTGCAGGACGTGGCAAGATGCTCTCAATGTTTTCTCCCAATACCTGACATTAAAACTTTAAAATTAAAAGTAGTAAAATTAAGCTTAACGTGAGTTTCACACACAAGACACCTGAGAAAACTTTTCTCAATTAGTATAATCTAACTATAAACATTTTCTGATTCCGTAATTCTGATGGTAAACAAGTTTATTCGCGTAAAGATTCAAACCAACCGGACGAGCCATCAGTAAAAATGTGGAAAGATATTGTAAAAAGTGGACCTAGAAAAATACTCAATAAAAATCAAATTTAAAGACAAATTCCAAACAGCAAAGCTAATTTTTTAGACTGGGAATTTATTAAATCTTTTAAAACAACTTTATGTGCTTATTTAGAGGAAGAATTATAGCATCATGAAGCAGTATAATAACAAAGTATCAGAAAAAACGCCAACAATATCAACAGATAAAGCATTCGAGAACTTCATTTTTTCAACCTTCAGGGACTCGCCGAGATGGCGCGTTAAATTCTAGTACGAATCAAATTTCAGCTTCCTGTCGCCCATTCGAGTTTGATCTGCGGTTCTAAATGAGCTGAGATTGAGTTAGAGCGTTTAAGGGATCCCATTCTCTCGACTGGAGCCATTCGTTGCTTTAATTGCTCGTTATCTTTCCTCCACCTCCCTGCTGCAGTCCTCTGGACACTCCTACCATCTGAGAAATTGCTCTCTCTGCTGAAGATGCTGCACTCCAGTTCTTCAGAGCTGAGCGATCATTTACTTTGAACACGCCAGTTAGCCCTTTGCCAAGTCAAGTGATGGTATGGAAAATAGATGAAACTGTGTTTAGCTATCAGAATATCCCCTAGTATTAACTCATTGAATAAAATATTCTTGTCACTCATGGCTAATTCTAAGTTTTGATTTCTCGATGCTCATTAAGTCTCATAAACTGAACTATATTTTCTATGACAGCTCCGTAATTATTATCTAAGTAGCCACTTACAGTGCGGTGATAATAATTAAATTAAGTATACGAGTGAAACTGAGGAATCGGAGCCCATCTAAAATCTCTCCTGTTATCAGTCTTTAATATTCGTTGATTTTGTTGAATTTTGTAGTTCATACATTAGTAATAGGAATCAAAAATCAATGCCCTTTTGAGTAACGTCAACATCTTTGTCATTACCAGCGCGTTTCAAAATATCATGAAGGTTTTTATTCTTTAATGAATGCAGATTCCGTGTTAATAACTAATTGCAATAAAAATGTGTAAAATTCACTGAAAAGCAACTCAAAATGAGAATGATGCTAAGATATGGCATGACAGTAACATGTAAATTCATGTATACCTTACACCCTGCTTAACTGGTGGAAATCTGCAACGTTCGATATCCCACATCTACAGTATTGCATTCCTATCTCACGAAAATCTGGAACGTTTGGTGCGGAATATGTTGCCGTTACTTCACCAGAGGACGCCATTGTGGCACCTGTAGCCGCTTCTGCATTTGTGCCATCTCGAGCGTTCGATTGGCCGCAATGTTGGCACCTCAGAACACGCAGCCATAGGCCTGAAGCAGCCGACACATAACGTTGATCTTATGGGGCAAATATCCATTAGCAATAACACTGAAGTCAATGGCAGCCAAAGTTCAGGTCTGAGCTGTCGTCAAGCCGAGCATGAGAGCGTGAGAACGACCCTCCCAAATACGCCCGGAATATCAACGGCTCTCGAGCGCCACTTAATGAACATTATTGCCCAGTTGATTTGGAGCAGCTCGTTAGACCGCATTGCACACCCTCACGGCCAGGAAATCTTTAAAAGCCTTTTGTTTTCTACCGAGAAATGTTAGGTGTAAATTACCTAAGGAGAACATGCATGAAAGGAGTTCAAATGCACATGTGTTTCTATGAGGAAAATTTGGAACCTGAATACTTATGAGCTTCAATGTTTGAATTTTTTCAGATCGGCTTTTGTGTAGTGTTGTACCAAATACATTTTATCACACTTACATGCCCAAGAAGATTCGTGTCTTCTGCTTAATAACTCACAGTTGCAATGTATTACATTGTATTAACGCTAGACTTTCTAATGTCATACCTAATCAGAACGAAAGTTTGATAATCATGCAATATAGCTCCCAACAAAGCAGATAAGTATAAAAAACGATCGAAATATGGAACACATGCTCTCAGCTTTCAAGGTCGAATCTATATAATAAGTTTACAGACATGTGTCTGGATGATTTTCTACGAATATTTCAGAGATTCTAAAGTTCATTTGGTTCAGAAAATATTCCAAGTAGGAATACAGGGTAATTTATATCAGCGTTGCTAACTTTAGTGGTGGAATATTGAGCGCCCGTTAAATTGCTTGAAGCTCTAACTAAAATTCAGCAACACCCAACATCAATATGTAATTATTCAGGCTGTTTTTCGGCTACACATACCATTGCTTGGTTCTGCATTGTGATGTTACTAGTAGAAAGCATTGCTCAGTGCCAGTGAAAAATTAGAAATTCCAGTCTTCCACATACAGGGATTAAATACCATGCAGAGTGTACTCTATACCACGGAGATTGTAATGTCATGGAGATTGTACCCTATACCATGGAGGTTGTAATACCATGACGATTGTATTCGATTTCCCTCTCTGGTAATTACGATTCAAGTCATTCTCCTCTGAGTAAAAAATAAAATACAAGCGAGGGTGCAGCATCCGAATGCCAACAACGCATCCGGTCGGCAATTTCTGTAGTTTACTCAGCTGAAAAATAGTCGCATATCTTTACGATAGACGCAAAATTTAGATTGCAGAAATTGTCAGTATACATGCGAAATAAATGCATTTATTCTCACCATAAGCTCGAGAAAGTTTCAAGATATTTAATATAAGTATCGATTTGCTTAGAAATTGTCTGTATATATATCACCCTTTAACCGTTGCTAACATGCTGTCTTCTTTGTGTTACAGGTGTGAGGTTCGAACCTTTGCGAACATGATTAAATGTGATTAAAGAATCATGTTCGCAAGGTTCGAACCTCACACCTGTAACACAAAGAAGACAGCATGTTAGCAACGGTTAAAGGGTGAGTACATTTTTTTGAGACACCCTGTATATATATAGACAAATATGCAACCTGTGTAAAACATAATTATGTAATTCAAACCAAAATCGGCAGCCGCACTTAAAAACCTGAAAAAAATTACTTTAATAGGTGATACTTTATTTTTCCACGTCAAACCTGAAATCGTTACAAAATTATCACAGTTCTAAGAATTTCGTGGTGGAAAGCTACGACATTAATTTTTTAACACAAAAAAACAGTACCCCAAGAATTGAAGTCTCCGAGATAAATGGATGTTGAACCAAGTTGACATTACAAAGAGAATTCACACGGAAAATACTTTCAAAATTACAATTGACTGAACGCCTACCAGAGATTGAAATTTCATGAGAGAACTCGAAAAGATCCAAAGATGAGCGAGCTAAATTATGACTGCTACAGAAGAAGAGGAGTTTTGCAACAATGATGTACTCGTAGTCATATACCATGCGCAGTGCCTGCACGGTCATTTAAAGATGGCATTAGACGTTCTAGAGCAGTGATACTTAAGTGGTGGTCTGCAGACTAGTGCACTATCGGATTATTATTTTCAAAAATTGCGCATCATTCTTTTGCTGTAGCGATGTATTGTAAAATATGCTAAAAAAATTCTAATTATCTTTTTTGAACAACTAAATGCAACGTTGCCGGATCAGTTATCGGGTACCATTAACTTCACGACATCAAAATTCACTTGAAAGTAATTATTTTGCAGTGTGAATGAGCTCAACTGTTGTTACTACACATTTGTACCATTAATGATCCGATGCACCCAATTTTGTAAATCAGTGTTTCTCTCTGAAAAATAGTTTGAGTTTATTAAGGCAAGCGATCTTAAAGTCGCCGGTCACTGTAAGCAGTCTTTTGAAGGTGGTCGGCGTTTCTCGTGTAAATCGTTCAAGATAGCGTAAGTCCGAACAAATAAAACGTTTCCTGAAGCGACAACCAAGAAGATTATGCTCCGCTCCACTCGCTGAGTGGTTTTCTAGTCCTTCTCTCCATATGAAGTGAGTCCTTCAAAATTCCCCCATATATTAATGAAATGCAGTTCATACTTAATCCAACCTATAACTATACAACACATAGAAGTCCACTTTAGTCTCGCGATACTGAATTCATTTTTACTCCTGAAATTTTGCATAACTTTTGAGAGGCAATTTGAGTTTAACGCGCTGTTCTGAATGACTTAAAATAGGTTTTAACTTGGGATTATTTTATTATTTCAGTATTTTACTGTTAATTAATAAAGTGGCTGTTCTGTTCTAAACAGGCACAAGACCATACGAACAAAGTACTTTGCCTAGAGGACTGGAACTTTCAGCTTCTTCCAGTGGACTTAGAAATATTGATTTTAATTCTGAATGTTTGGCACGACTTTATCTTCAAATGTGTTATCACACAACATTATTTGTCAATTCCGTGTGATAGAAAAGCTCCATCTAAATAAGCTCACTTAATGTTATGTCTTTCAAACTTCAAGTGTTTCAGAAAATGAATAAAAGATAGTACTTATTCTGTTTAGGACTTAGCAGTTTAAAAAATTACTCCAGCTTAGAGGAAATTACTTCGCCCTACAATTCGCGGCCGTACTTTACAAAAGAACGACTCCTCATACACTAGGGCTGGGTTATCTGGATGAAATAAATTTAATGACCAAAAACAACGTTAAACAATGACTTTCGGTTGTCCCTTTCGCTGTCTAGTTTTTATTTCATAATTGAAACTTCTATGTTTTAACAGTTAGTAATGAACAACTTAAAGCAAAATTTGTTTGAAATCAACTAACACAAGCTGAAAATGGTTTATATATACCATATATATATATATATATATATATATATATATATATATATATATATATATATATATATATATATATATATATATATATATATATATGTATATATATATATATGTATATATATATATATATATATACGTCAAGTTTCACTGCTACGCACAGTACACAATTATGGTCTAAAAATCCAATCAAATTTCAGAGGAAGATTTCAACGTTGAATAGAACTCTCTGACTTGGCTGCGGAGTGCTTCACTGCAGCAAGCAAGAGCGAGGGTGTCGGTATTGCAGGGCACCAGCAGGAGCCACCTCGCCGTACCCCCCACCACCGCGGACACAGAACTTGAGGAGCCACTGCGCCCCGCCTGCGTCAGGAGGGCGCTGTCCCGCGGAAGGCACAGTCGAGCAATCAAATGGCCGCCACCTCGCTGCAGCGTCACGCAGCTGGCCAACACTACCAAGCGGTACGAGATGAAGCCTCTGGGATACTGAGTAGAGAAATACTTCTTCGCTGTGCCGGCCATTTTCATTAAACTTTTCCCAGAAGCCCTGAGAAATATTTTTGCTCTGACTGGATGTGTGATACCGATTTCAGCTTGGTCCGTGTACCAAACCGAAAAATCAAAACTGGTCGAGGCGTTGAAAGCCACCGAGTGCTCATCGTCTGTGCTGATGATGGCAGCGTCGTCCTGGCGCTGGTCAAGGCTTGGCACGATCACCTCCTGGAAGTTATCGAACTGTTTTGCCAAAAGTTGCTCGATTTCCTCGTAACTCAATACAGTCGGCTGTTTTTTGCTGCTCTGGCTAACTTCTCTCAAGTGATAGGGTGTCATTACTTCCTAAACACCAGTGGGCTAATTTAACTCAACGTTAACTTTTATGTCACTAGCATCAGAAACTTTTAAGTAAGGGAATGTAAAAGCCATGAATAACACAATCACCATTTTGACTCCCTTTTTTCAATTAAAATGAAACAAAATTGAGTAGTGAATCAATCACAACGTAACCTGATTATGGCATGTACGAGTATCATGGATACGTCGGGTGTTGAGTAGCTAAACCACTGATTGTGAGCTTAACAAAAAGTGATTAATTTATGTTATTTTTTAATAGTTGATATACGGGGATACTTACAGTATACAAGTACATAGAACAGTATGTAGAAATGTCAAGTATATACAGCATATAGAAATATCACTTACTATAGAAGTACTCGGCATATATCGCTGCTGCTAGACCATTGAGTGGCTTGCACTCATTGAACTTGTTTCTCAGAGTACCCCATCACTCGGTCAGGGTGACTGGAACGCCCTGAGTGGTGCTAACAAACCGGAGCCCTCATGCCAATGCGTTTCAGAGACAGGAATTTTTCCGTAGCAATAGTAAGATCAAGGAATTTGTAAAACTCGATGGGTTTAAATATCGATTATGACGAACCTTATTAGAAAATGAAAGATTATGAGAATCATTAAGTAAATAGAGTTTAGAAGTTGGAAAGGCTGACTTTTTACAGAAAATTAAAAATTTAAGATAATCGCTCTCCTAGATGCAGCAATACTGAAACGTTTATATACTGAAACGCTGTATTTCCATGAAGTTTTAGCAGCGGCAGCTGCTTCTGAACTCTATGCCTATAGCTAGTGTCAGCATCTTATTATTCAAGTGAGTACATTCATATACCCCACTAAAACCCTACTTCCAGGCTCACCGGATGCTTTCAATTTCTGTAAGCATATATTTGAGGCTACATCAGAGCAGCCGTCCCTGCAGCTTGTTTTTGCGCCGTTAAGGTCACACAACTCCTCAGGTGTTCAGTGATCCCCTCACCGAGCCTCCGCTCCAGCTCTTTTTTTTAGACCCAATGCTGATCAAGTGAACCGCTTCTCCCATCCACATATGTGCCTTCGCCTTTCCCTGAGCTGTGTTAGCATTGCAGAGGTCATGCCTGTCTACTAACCGTTAGTTGAGCGTAACTCGTCAGTAACTTGAGATAGCGTATAAGATCATGAATCGGTGACAGTGGAGGAATAAGAAAGGGCCCTGAGGAAGCACTCCAGCTAGAGCCAGAGAACGACCCGGCTGCTGTGCCAGCATTACTGAAGCGGGATAACAATGAACGACTTGTCGATTGGATTGTTCAGTGAGACTGATGGAATTTGTTCGCTGTGTAATGAAGTCAAGGGTAAATGACCCCTGATCACTTACCTTTCATCACTACTTCAAACACCAGCAATTTTTGAACCGTCGAAAAAAGTTCGTTTAAGTTCTATCTGATGTTAATTTTTATTTTGTTTTCAATTTTAAGAATTTATTCAAATTTTCATTGATCAAACATCTCATAATCAAGTGATCACATCTCTGCTCATCAGATGACCAAGCACTAACTATAATTTTCATATAATTGATCAAATTTCAAATTTAATAATTGACTGAACATCAAATTGGATAATTAAGCGAACCTCATCATGAAATTTAGTAAATCCTAGAAATTAAAAGCATGATTAATACTTCAACAAAATTACACAATCTTTACTTTTTAATCAGCTGAGTTGGCTAGGGTTACCTTCTACGAGTATGTGTATGAAACACTCTACTGTATTACGAAATATAACGAGGTGAGACAACTAGTAGATGGACCCAGAGGGTAATGTAGGATACCCTCGAGTACCGAGAAGTCCAGCACGTCCTCTGGAAGAAGTCATTCAACGTTCCTAGAGAGAATATTTCACAATATCTCAATGCACAATAATAATGGGCTACGAAATAAAAACAATACATTAAAATATTGTATTTATTCAAGCGGCAAAATTAAAATAAATTCATTTCTCGACATTGAACAAGTAGTAGAACATTTACACTCGATCGTTGGTAAAATCACAATTTATTTCACTCGTATTCATATTCCGGAATCCATCGCTAATTTGTCAGGCTCCGGCTCATATCAGAGAACTCTACAGTAAAGTACTGTAAGTGTTCACTACAATTTGACTCGCTGTCTCGGTGTAAAGATCTATTTAGATGGCATTGATCAGGCAATAAAAAAATACGCATCAATTAATCTTACACTACATCACCATGGAAAAGGGAACGACGAGAATGAATACCAGGGGACTTTGGTGGACGTGTAATGTAAATTACCACCAGAAGTCCTTCATAAAACTATCTACTGGCAATGAACATATCTAGAAAAAAATGGGGCATCAAGAATATTTCTTAACTGAATGTCCTACAGCGAACGCTAGTCATTGTACAGTAAGTACATACAGAAATTCAGGGACCACTGAGTCCATAAGGAGAATCACCTTCAGGAGATTCCATGAGGAGATCATCATGACGAGAACATCAAAACCCGATGTTGTAACTTTTCCACAGTTTTTTAAAATTTAACTCAAGTAGGCTCTGTATCAGAATTAAGTACAGAGCGCGGAAACTTGAGCATAGGGTGTGTATCACGTCTCCCTCCCCCTGTAACTTATCGCATTTGTCAAGCCAGAAATGCTCGCACGAGTCTCTAAGAATGATGTTGCTGGTCAGTGCGTCTCTCCCGCCAACGTGCACAAACAACCAGCTGTAACATCACTCATAGATTTCAAAAACGATTTATAATATAAATACTAAATGCGAGAGAGTTATGTACATAAATATATGTAGTAATACTGAATAATTAATACTTGTAGTATTTGGCCTTTTCGTTCTGTCCTGACAAACTGGGATATTTGCAGAACAAATGTTTTCGACATAAAATAGTGCATATAAGGAAATAAAATTAAAATAAAATTAAAAACGAAAACAAATATTTGAAACACAAAAACAAGACAAAAATATCAAATTCAACCTCAGTTGTTAGCAACCTGTACGCATGCGTACATCTACATATTAGTACATTAACCCTTTAGGGACGAATTTATTTTTCTAGTTTCTACGTTTAAGCTCACAAAGACCGTCTGTACACTGATGCAATGAAGCACGCTGAGAGCCAGGCAGCCAAAATAACGACGCTGTATGATGCCGCCGCGTTTAAACCTAGTAGCAACCTCATATTGCTCACATATAATATAATTTTAACATAATTAGCATTTTTTCTGATGTTCCCCGTGAGTGCCATACGGCGGTAGAGGGTTAACTCTACCATGTATTAGACATAGCACAGAACTTTGTAATCGAGTAGCAATAAGAATATACAGCCGGCGCTCTTCAACACTCGTACTGAACGTGGAGAAACCAAACTAGAAATATTGAATAAAAATTTATCAATACCTTTCTTCTGCTGTTAAACAAATATCTTTTTTGCAACCGTTCATTTAAATTTGTACCAAATGAAATCTTAGATTTAATTTTCGCTTTAAGCTGTTCATCACACAGTATCAGTGAATGCATAACGCCAATAGAATAAGAAGCTAGGTAGGCAGCTGTAGTTTAGAAAGATTTATGTAGTTATGAGCACAGATGGAAAAATTTGTATAATCATAGGACAGTAAACTCAGCTATAGTTCGTCAGACTTTTAGTCCCACGCCTTCGTGGCCGGCTAAACCTAGTTTTCGTTCCGATAGAATCTGACTGTTCTGTTGCTAGCCAGACTTCAGTTAGTTAAACTTGTTCGTTGATTAGGATATCATTCAGCGTTGTATTTTGTTTTTGTTAATTATAAATCGTTATTATTGAATTTTATATACATTATTTATTTTACCTCCGTCAATAAGTCAGGCAAAAATCTAAAGCCATTTCCTGATCGAACCTTAGGGCCAGAAATTATGCCCTTACACACACTATGTCCATTGTTCTGACATACACGTACTCGTGTGTCTACATGCTGTCTAGTTCTGCTCAGGCTAAACGAAATCATCCACAAATGAACTCAAGGAGAACAGTGGCAAGCTTGATTGCAGCACGTTAGAAGTAGTAGCAGTGGTAGTAACTAAGTTAGTTAGCGCTTCAGTGGCTCAGACCATATCGCGCCGAAGGTCTCGCAATTAAGTAATCAGTCCATCTGTTACGTCATCATAACAATAATATCAATTTTATTACCATTATAAGATTTCTCGTTTGTAACCGGTAGTCACAAACAGAAGCGAACTCAACAGCAATGCAGTTACCTCAACAATGCTATAAGTTATTACTCGTTTATTTTGAGTTTCTCATCATTTAGGGATGAGTAAGTAACAGAGTACTCAATCCATCATTCTACCAAGAGATAGCCAAATGTGATGTCACGTTCATAGACGGAGAGCAGCTAAGCCCCTGAGGTTTCAGCTGCCCACTCATTTACGGCCGAACGCCTTACCCACGCTAACACATCATCAGGCATCAACACGCCGCGCTCGACCATATTCCGGTTGAGTCACTCACACCGCGAGGTATCGTTAAATAGTACAAGGTATACATAAATTTTCGAGCACATAAATGCACAAAATTGCAGGCTGACAGAGTTCAACTCTAGGTTAGATTTTTGCGAGCAGCTAGCATTTTCCAAGGAACAACTGCAGAGCATTCGGATGGAAAGCAGAACGTTCGGTTTTCACGAGCATCATGATCAGCATCTCGTCTTCGTCACAGCCACGAAGGTTTGGAAAGCCCATTTTAGGCAACAACGTATGTAGGGGACTCGGCAGGAATGTGTCGGACAGTCAGAGGAACATGACACTACTCACATCGCAGCTGAGATTGTAGTTGCATCAGGGAGCCGTGTGTCAGTCGAATATGGCAAATACTAACACGGCAGAGCAATACTTCCACCCGACGGTCACGACATCTTGACAAAATCCATTCGAGCACTGTATGTTTAGTAGTTTTCAATTTATTGTTGATTGTGGAGTCTCACTTCTACTACGCTAAACGTCTCACAGCTGCCTTAATCAAGGGATAGTAATACCAAAAGGGTAGCATCATGTTCAATGTTTCTTCATTGATCCTCAAGACTTGCTTCGCCTTATGATCAGCTCTTAGTGATTGTTGTGATTGTTGTTCCTGTTGTCTTTTATACACAAGAAAAGCAGGATATTGTGCATTACTACTAATGGAGGAAAATTTATTGCCTAGTGTATCTGCCACCTGCTGTGGGTCCGCCGTTAGGACGCAGTTTGATTTCAAGCGGGACTTCCTGCTGTTATAATTCCCCCTCATTACCCCGACGCGTTCCCAAATTTTGGACACAAGCGTATCTGCATCTCGGCTAGCAACATATTTACGCCACTAATTTTTAAGAGCTTCGTCCTTAATGTATTACGCCCTCGCTCTTACTCAGTTGTGAGTTATCTCGTCCACCAACTCGCCGCTACGCCGGTACCGCCTCCACGCTCGCTTTCGTTACTCATTGGTCACAGCGCAAACAGCACATCAGAAGTAGATTAAATGAAAGTTATCACTAATACGTCCAACTCTCTTCTTATGGATTAATTAACACTCCTAAAGCAAGGTCACAGAGCCAACAAAGCTATAACCAACACATTACAGTTCACAGAGACGACAGAGATCGTAAAATTAGTAATTAAGAAATTGAGCCACAATTAAATAGGAGCGATACGAATGAAAGCAGTAAATAATGCTGTAATAATTCCATACACGCAATAACAAGCTATGAATAACTATAATATATCGACAGAACCATTTAGAAGTGCATACGATAGATTGAAGGACACGACGGAATAGAACCCCTCACTGGGCTCTTCATAGTAAATAGCGTAAGCCGACACAGGCGCAGGAAAAGAGGTGTCGAGGTATTTCCCCTCCAGGAATTAAAATATCTACATAAATTCATAATTAACACCTGAAAAGAGATCAGCCCTCTAAGGACGATTAACGAAAAAAAAAGATTACAAGCACGAAGAATGATGATACTCGGTAAATGTAAACTGAATTACTGCAGCAAAGCGACTATCAACTTCGAGGCAGCAACTCGCAGTCCTGTCCAGTTCAACGATCGACAAAACGGTCCACAGGTTAATCATTTTCATTGAATTATGTGTGGAAACAGAGTATTGATGCTAACATTAGTTGTTTCAATGAAACAGAAAATTGCAGAAATTCTTAGCAACGTAGTTTTGGGATCATGAACAAGCCTTAAGAACGAACATAAGTACAGGTTTTCTATTAGAACAGAAAATCTGTTAGACCTACGCAGGATACAACGTTTCTGGTAGGATCCTTTTTAATACATCACTAGCATCATTTATCAAGCGTCATTACACACACCACACAAGTGCCACTACACACACCACACAAGTGCCACTACTCACACCACACAAGTGCCACTTCACACACCACACAAGTGCCACTACACACACACACACACACACACACACACACACACACACACAAGTGTCACTGCACACAGCACACTAGTACCAGAAGGAAAATGAGCTGAAGGTAGACTGAGAAATAAGCATATGAATGAGAACACTGTTGTCTGGAGAAATTTCTCTCTACAAATTGCAAGCGAGTGGCCGCGACCGCAATTAGAAAGAAGCAATTCCTCGAAATTTATTGTGATGACAAAAACCCCAGAATTACATACATTAACCTGCATGACAGCCTAGCCCATTCTTAACATGGTCTGCATAGAAAACGATTAATTCACTCCATTCGGTGGCCTAACTTATGATCTACTATTGACATAAACACTGCTCTAAGACACCATTCCCTTGCTTCGTACAGACCCAAATACTCCTTCAACTTTATAACTTTCTACGATACATAACAGTTCAGAACACCAAGTTACCCTTCGCTATAATCTTTTCACTAAACAGTAGCAAGCAAAAGGCTCAGAACGAGGATAAGAAAATCTCTGAATCTGATATAACTTTTACTACAAAGCATAATGAAACCTGTCAATATAGGACAATAAGACGGTCAATGTAAATTGAATAATTTCAAAATATAAAGTTCGTTTAATCAATATTGAACAAGAGTTATGGTACTACATATATGCATAACACTTGAAAAAAATAGGTCATCATAATGATCAAAACGATTAACAAAATTCCATTAATTTCAACAATTAGTGCGTATACTTGGCTAGATTACAGGGAAAAAAGTAATTTGGGGTATTTCAGAAAACTTTAGTCAGTTCTTGCCGACTCTTGCACTGTCAACGTGGCTGCTAAATCAGTGACATCATTATGTAGAAGTGAGAAAGCTGATAGTGAAGTTATGTAATAAAGATACGCTCTGGATTGGTGCGATTTCTAAAACTGTGGGAAAATCTAAGTGTTATTTACAGCATTCTGGCAAACTATGAAAAAACTGGATCATGTGAAGCCAAGAAATCCCCTCGAAGCCCAAGAAAAACAAGTGAAAGAGAAGACGGATGGATTATGGGGCAAGCTAAAACGGAGAACCAGAGAAACTAATGATAAGCTAGGCATTAGTATTTCAAGACACACTGTCGTCCGAAAAACTTAATGAAAACAATGTTTTGTCGGGTACCTTCCTAGAAGCCCTTCATGTCCAAGAAAAACAAGAAAGGCTAGGTTAAAATTTGCAACTGAGCACGTCACATGGACTGAAGAACAGTGGGAATGTGTTCATTTTAGTGACGAATCAAAACTTAACTTATTTGGTTCTGATCGGAGAAGGTTTGTTCGACGCGATCCTATGGAAATATATCCTCCTCGATGCACTAAAAGTAGCGTTAAGTTCGGAAAAGGTAGTGTCATGGTTTTTGGTATCATTTCATGAACTGGTACGGTTCCCGCGAGCATCATGATCAGCATCTCGATCTTGTCTCGCATAAGGAGCTTGTTAGGCTACATGGGAAAGTAAATGCAGCAGTATAAAAGGAATTACTTAAGAACCATGTTTTACCCAGCCTGAGAACTGCATTCAACTCCGTGTCACACAGTAAATTCTGTTTATACATTTCTATCAGAGGAGAATATTACTGTGATGGAATGGCCTGCTCAGAGCCCAGACCTGAATCCCATAGAAAATGTTTTGAAGATATTGAATGAAAGATCCATGACAAAGAATCCAAGAAATGTCGAACTATGGCAAAAATTGAAAGAATAGAAGGAAATATCAGTCGATAATTGCAAGACTCTAATACACTTCTGTAGCATAAGATGCTATGCTGCTAATGAAAGTAAAGGACGACATACCAATTGCTATCAAAATAAATGTGTAGGCGAATTTATATTTTGATGTCATGTCAATGAAATTAATGCAATTTTGTTAATCGTTCTGATCATTATGATCACGTATTTTTCTCAAGTGTTATGTATATAGTACTATAACTTGTTCAGTATTGATTAAGCGAACTCTATATTTTTAAATTATTTAATTTACATTGATCGCCTTATTGTCCTATATTGACAGGTTATATCAGATTTTGACTTTTTCTCATCCTCGTTTTGATCTTTTGGCAAGCTACTGTATGTTCAACAGCTGACACACGATCCTATTCTACTGTAAGCCACACTGCTTCTGTATCACACACGTAATGTTCCACCGGACTTTACCAATCAGTTCTCCACAATCCACTTCACCAGTTTTACATAGCAGGCTACTGTGGCTTTAACTTAATACAATCACACATTCCCAGTCTTCTCCTACACATTGGGCTCACACAGCCTCACTTCAGACAGCACTACAACATAAGTCTCAATCAAGGTTGGCTAAGAAGAATCACACAACCGCACTACAAGACCAAATCTCAATCAAGGTGGGATCACACAGCCGCACTACCACACCAAGTCTTAATCGAAGGTGGCAATACCCACACTACACCAACCAAGTCGCAACAAATTACAGCAATATACAAATAATAAATAAATTTGTTGAATCACTTCTTCACACGCATACTACCTTCCTTCAAGGAGTATTGAGCAGCGATATATTTACAATGCTCTCCCGAAGTTCATTTCTTTAACTGTCATAATACAAATTGGAAATTTTAATAACTATTTGAACTGAGAGAAATAAAATGATGTTATAGCAAAAAAAGATTTTGAACATATAAATTCAATTGATGGGCGAACAACACAAGTAACCTTTAAACAAACTTGTTATGATTTACACTACTACTATAGCAAGGAACCAAGACTCACCTGGCATAAATACAGGGCTTTCTCAAATAAAGATCACCACGTACGTAATAATAAAGAAAGAAAAATACGGAGCTACAGAGGGTGGTGATTCAGAATGAGTTCGACAAAAGGAATCGTCCAGCCTCTCACTTAAAAGCAATAGAAGACAATAGAAATTAAAGCCTGCTTGACTCGAAAGCAAAGACCCACAACAGATTGTCGCAACTTGGAAATGTAAATCTAATGTGGGTACACCAGATGTTTTAGTGGAAAATCATGCCCACCAGAGGCATCGACGAGGGCAAACTCTAGAATCACACCTTCCTGAAGAGGAGCTCGAGAATCCTACCTCACCATGGTGGAGCAATGACTTTCGTCAGGTACGTCAAGATTTCAATAAACTAAGTTTAGCATCCAGTGAGTGAACCATCTCTTCATTAAATTAAGAGAACCATGCTATGAACCAGTTCAATTTCAAAAGGCAAACACAAGCTTTGCACACAACACATTTCATTGTGCCTTATAAATAAGTAAAAACAAACGATGTAAGTAAAACCTGAATCATTTATAAGTCAAATCACTATCAAGTAAGCATAAAAAGTAGTAATATTTGTGACTACGGTAATTATCATTTAATAATTAGAAATCAAATTTAGAAGTCTTAAAAAAGCAACAACAAAAATAATTTCACATTTTCTTCACTTCATTCAACACAAACGTAGAGAGCAGAGGAACTTTGGTGAGCTCGTATGGCATTATCTACAGTATACGAAAAGATCATCTCGCAATAATTTTGCGTTTCTTAAGCACAGGTGCACAATCTACCTGTATACCTGAGGACACGTTCTTGCGCTTTTTCTGACATGGTTCACTATCTTTCTGATCGCATTCCAAATCATTATTTTCAATTAAAGTACTAGACACGAAACTTCCTTTATAGATATTATTTTGAGCGCCATCAGAAGCACCTGACGCAGTAGACTGAGAAAAACCAGATGCTTTACAATCTTCTCTATTAAGAAACGTGTGTATGCAATTGTTCCTGCTAAGGTTAGGAACAGCACTGGAATTACGAGGGGTCACATCACCATCCAAGTGGAACTGGAAGGGCTTCATGCTCTCAGCTGGGTTCTGGGTGGTGTGGGAATGAGAGGAGAAAGCTGGTTCGGTTTTTCTCCTCAGCATGGTTTCCCAGGTGGTGCGAGAGTGGGAGACTCCAGCTGGTGCAGCGTGCCTCCTCAGTACCGCCTGGCAGCTTTGGTACACCAGCTTCAGGCACGCCAGCTGTGGCCACCACGTCTGATAAAGCGGGGCAAATATATTTCTTCATTTTGAGCAAAACTGAGTGAACAATGACTAGAATTTAACTTTTTCCAGTCAATACACGTGTTATTAATTTAGACATAGAAAAATGAGAAAGAATGAGCTTGGTAACTCTATAACCTGTGGAAATAATGATATACTAAGTCTTGTGCACATAAATATCGATTTTAAGCTACATTTACGCATTCCTGTGACAGTTGCAGCCCTCTAGGCTTTTTGAATGTATCTGTGGGACATACATATTTCTTCCAGTAGACTCAAGAAGGTCAAATTTAAGACATGACGATGCGTTCGGTCGGACGACGCTAGAAGTAAAAACATGAATTTACATCATTGTAACAGAATGGAGAGCACACAAAAATGAACAGCAGCTATTGCACTAAAACAGGAAGTAATGGGAACAAAATATTGGTCACCTCTAGGAGTAGAGGATGAGAGAAAATTTAGGACCAATCATCCACTACAACTGAACCCATAACACAATCCCAGGACCACGACTGCAAAACCTGTAACAATCAGCTACAGCCTATCACAGGAACTGAGATCCACACAGACATCAACTAGACTAGTACTGAAACAATTACACCTCAAGAAAAGAACATGGCAATCCTACCTCGTCTTTATTAATAGCAAGAATGAAGATAAATTGAAGGATGATGCTGATCAGCACACCTATGAGCCGATAAACTAGGACTAATTTATGAGAAAAATACGAGCAGTACAAGAAAACAGAATAGAATATGCAATATGTAGGCCATATAACTAAAACCGGGCAGCAAAAACGTTGCATTTTCAAGGAAAATAAGAAAAAAGTTCGCCATATTTCAATGAATTAAAAGAATAAAATAGGACATTAATGACTTCAATCTTATTTTACATTCTCTTGAAAAACATTTGTAATATCGTGTTTATGTTTAGGAGAGTACGTTGTCTGCTGAGTAAGCGCGAAGCAAGATACCAGTACACCGACTGCGCGATACACTGCGTAAGTATAAGGTTCGATTCCTCGTATTCGCCCTAATGACTCATCAGAAAGATATAGATGTGAGTGAATAGGTGTAGCGTTGTTGTTAATGACAACAAGATCTCATAATGGGAGCACCGAGAAGGTGATTTTATATTTCTTGTCATAAACAACTACTCTCATCACAGAATGATGGAGTGAACTACCGCGGTCTGACGATGTTTACTGCGACTCTACTCAGATTCCAGTAAAATTAAAAACCCAGTCGTAGTGTAAAAATTTCAAACAGAAATTGATTCACTAATTTTTTGAAACTCATATCAAGGTGACCGGGAGTACTGTGGTCAATAGATTTCATACATAAAATTTGTTTTTGGTTCTCTAATGCCTGGTCAAACATCAAGACAAGTATGTTCAAGTGATTTTTTACCTGGAATATACGATGGCAAAATGTACTCGGTCGAACAACACTTGACCAAAAATTGACTTCTAGATTTCACCAAGAAACAGCCACAAGTTGCAATTAAAAAATGACTTCTTTAACACAGGGTGGGGCATAATTCTTGTTAGATGTTTTTAATTCAATTTTAATTATCATTTCGCATTTATTACCAACTGTATTTTCATAGAATTAATTATCAAAGTGAAGCCTGCTCTACTTCTGGCCAAACTATCAAAGTTCTAAAGTCAAAATTGAATAAATGCTGGGAGAAAATACCCTTAAAAGTAGATCGTGCGACCATTAAAGACTTTCCTAAGACTTTGCAAAGCAGTGAGAAGGAAAGGAAAGCATTTTGAATATTTTTTTTTCGTCGTCGTACATTAAAAATACTGATTACACTTCTATAAATATTGTACAAAATAACAAAACGAAAAACTTTCGTAACTCAAATATAATTCAAATTCCACCGATCATAAGTGATATAAGAAAGTATGAGGGCCGTGATAAAAGGCCTGTATAGAATAATTACATTGAGCACTGTATTGCAAAATAAAAAATTGTTCATTCCGAGAAGTACACATGCAACACTGCACTGTTTTTTAGGGGGCAGCAAGCATAGCAACAATACAAAGCCTGTCTCAACACAAGTTCAAAAAATATCACAAACTTCTTAAATACAGTGTTTCAGAACTAAGGAAACCAGTTTTGCATATTAAATAAATCATTTAAAATCAATGTTCGGGGTTTTGAATCTTATATTTTTTGAGGGTAGTGAGATAATCTTTCTATTTCAAGTGTCTCAAGTTTATATTCATACTTTATATAATGGTTGTGGATCGAAATATCGTAATCAAGCTCCACAAGGAAGGCAAAAGTAACGTATTAATTGCAAAAAAAGTTAAAAATGAACCGTTCAACTGTTTAGAAAATTATTAAAAAGTTTAAGGAGACTGGTACAACCTCTGATAAACTAGAACAAAACCGGAAACGAAGTGTTCGGACCAAAAAACTTATCGAAAACACGCAGAAGTTGGCTCGAAACCTACGACGATCCCATCGAAAACTGGCTGCAGAAACCGGTGTTAGCAAAACTTCTATGTATCGAGTGTTGAAGGAGGATCCACAAAAGAAACCTCACAAAATAATGAAACGTCATGAGCTTACTGAACATCATGAGAGAATGAGGGCTCATATCCTTAGAAGTCGTCATATCCATAATGAGAAAGCTCAAAGCACGCTCCCAAACTTGGTGTTCACAGATGAGAAAAATTTGTCATTGAGCAAGTTGTAAACCATCAGAAAGACAAAGTTTGGAGTTCCTCAAGTTCAGTCGAGGGTAGGATTGTTACGAGACGTCAAAATGCACAGTTAGTCATGGTTCGGGCAGCTGTGACAGCCACAGGAAGTTCTCCGCTTGTTTTTGTGCCCTGTGGGATCAACATGTATTCAGAACGTTACAATTTTAATTGAACGGTACAATTAATTTTGGAATCAAAGTTGCTACCATGGGCTACAGAACATTTTCAAGGTTCACCATGGAGTCTCCAACAGCACTCGGCACCATTACATGGTTTCAACGTAACCCAAACCTGAATTCAGAGGAACATTCCATCTTTCACAAGCAAAGATGTATGGCCAGCAAGGAGACCCAACCTCAATCCCTTAAACTTTTCCATCTGGTTCACTTTGGAGACAAGGGTCTTAGCTACCCCTCACACTTCTCTCGAGTACCTTAAAGCAAAACTGCAAAGAAAATGGGAAGCAATTTTACATGAACAGATACGTGCCGCTTGCGATGCATTTGTAAATCGACTTAGAGCTGTAGTTCGTAATAAGGATGGTTACATCGAATAAATGCAACTGTCATGAGAGTTATGACGTATTCATAGGTTTGCATATTCCAGGCGATGTATGAAGTATATGTATGAGGAGTGTTCGCAGTCGTGATACTCTCTAGCTGAAGGTATCAAGTGTTGAGAGGTTAAACGAAAGGCAAATTCGAGGGAAGGAAAACAAACGTGCGCCCGCACTTGAGAAGGTTCGAAGTGTTGAATTACGTTAGAGGTGTGAAACTATAGAGACCGCTACGTAGTACCTGCAGCGCAGACAAAGGGCCTACCCTTGAAAAGGTCGGGCTGTTATGTTTGTAGCAAAAAGAAACGTCAGCGAGAAGAAATTTATGGCTAAGCATCGTGTGACTCAACAAGCACGCAGTCGTGAGACGCTGAAGGTGATTGAAGAGTAGGCGGGGTATATCACAAACGTTAGAAACCTATTGAAACCATTGGACAAATAGGGAAACTGGAAAAACACACTTGGGAGGAGCAAGGCTCATATAAAAAAGGTAGTAGGGATAGATGAGGGGACTTAGACTTGGGAACTAGATCTCGGCGACGACGTAGGGTGTTGGGACGGAGAGCAACATCTAGGTCTAGGGCATATGGGAAATTAGGGGCACCGTAATAAGAGGGAAAATTAGCGGCTTCTTTAAGGTGTCATATGTTGCGAGTGTTAACATTGTAGCCCATTATCAACAGCGAATCTCCAGCATAAGGGCAAGTTTAATATTGTTATTGTCTATGTGATCGAGATTAGCGGCAGGGTAAATTTCGTAAGTTGTGAACGCTCATTGATTTAACTAAATTTTCCGTATGCACATTTTAATCACTCAACATTAAGTAAGCAATTATTCCATTAATACTGTACTGCTTAATAGGATATTGTGTTGTGGGTTGTATGCCAAAATGTGGTAGATGACTCACATTTCCCATCTCGTGAATTTACAATAGCATGTATTAAATCGTTTGTGTGTATTATTACCCGCATCTTGCCATTGAAAAGAAGTACTGGGAATATCTTTTAACATATCATGTATTCAGAGGATTAGAGTCCCTCTAGTGCGATTAGGTGTGTATGTTGTTGCATTTAATTGTGTTAATTACACGTATCGCCATACAACACTGTGTCGTTTGCTTATTATTCACCTTTGAGTTTCAACCCTCAAAATCAAAATCGCACATTTGAATTTTCATGAACCTACCAAAAAATTCGTTGCCTTAATTCTGAAACACCCTGTACATTGGATGCACGCTCTATTGTTAACAAAAATCTTGACTGCATTCACCGCACTTCCACTGGCTCTCCAGGCCCATTACCTAACATAGCATCTCCATCAACTGCATCATTTGCTCTCTCAAGTGCCATGAAGGCCTAAAATCTTGCCATCTCTCCGCTAAATACATACCACACACTTGTGCTCAGTACAATACCTAGACAACAATGAAAACCTTCGAACTTAGAGCAATGTTTTTGTAACATCATCCCCCACGTGGATGTTCTAATTTTAACAGAAATATTAAACATTTTATAAATTAAGCATAACAGTCTAATGTCAACTGAACTCGTGCCTTTTATAATTCTTCTCACACCGGAACTAACTTCACTAGCACTTTGTTGCAATTCTTGCGATGATGAGCTATACAAAAACAAGCATCATTTCTGATAAAGCATAGTGGGTTCGCAAGATGAGAGGACTTATTTCACCGGTCTGCCACTGCATATTGTCTTTGTTCACCCAGTCCAAAACTACACACCATTTTCATGCACCCAACCCACCACTACACGTCATCTTCATTCACCCAACCCACCACTACATACCATCTTCATGCACCCAACCCACCACTACACACCATCTTCATGCACCCAACCCACCACTACACACCATCTTCATGCACCCAACCCACCACTACACACCATCTTCATGCACCCAACCCACCACTACACACCATCTTCATGCACCTAAACACAAAATTGTTTGAAGTCAAGAATAGCCTAGAGCAGCTCCAGGAGCGACGCTAGCTAGCAGCACCCACCAGGAAGAGAGGCAGGAGGCGGAGGTGGCCAGGATGTGGTCTCACCATCAGTGCTGTGTAGTGCAGCACTCGCTGCTGCTCACATCAAACCAAAATGCATGAGTATGTTCAGCACGGAATTAAGCTTTAGTTTACTTACTCTTCCGAAAATTAATGCATGTCCTGTTCTAACTAGCGTCTATGTCTATGAATTTATTTTGTTTCGATAAAAAAGAGAAAAATAGGCAAAAGGAGAGGAAATTTTATCTACAAGTATACCTGCATTAAATGAAAGGCACGTCAACAGAAGAGCAAAATAAATAGAAGGAAATGAAGCACCAACAAAATACTTGAATGTTCGACGGTAGCACCACTGCTGACTGCGCAGTCAGTGGCTAAAAAAGCATAAATAGCCAGCCAGGTTAACTAAAGAAACACAACGAGGGTTATCACACATACGATACTCGAGATAGAAAGTAACTCACAATTCCATACATGAAGAGAATAGCACCAAAGGGCTACCCAACACCTTGCCTCGACCATAATGTCATACTTTCTGGCGAGTTCACAGAAAAATACATGGATAGCGCATTTTAATCAACCTCTCTCGCCCAACAGAAGCGTTTGCGGGCTTCAAGGAGGCTATCGACAGGAGGACATGATATCGTGCAAGCACACCTCCTTGAGCTGGGATGGGAGGAATAATTCATCAGAAAAATATGAGAAGTACAGGATAAATGAACAATAAAATAACAAAGCAAAAGTCTCTCCCCGAGACAACGCCAAACCACACCCATCAAGACGCATTCCACACGCGCACCATCTTAGTATCTAACATCACATCCAATGGATCTTGAGACACTAAGAACCAACTATGAAGGGTACTTGTTACTGTGGCCGCTTCAAATGTTAAGAGAGAAATACGTCTATTGCTTCGTTGATTTGACAAGCAAATTGCATTCATTCTGCGTATTGTGTGGCCCAGTGTCAAGACCAGCTGACAGCATGACAGAAGCATCCTGTGAGTCATCCTGGGCTCTTACATGGTCAGGCTGCTACTACACGACCCCCTCCTCACACTCAGTCTCAGCTGCCGTATTTGACAAATAACATCACACAAGAAATTACGATACGCTTCTCTATCATGAACTAATTATAGAAACATATAGTGAAAGTACAGAGTGAAAAATAAATATTACAACAAACATTTGTTGGAATTTGTTGTTAATATAACAAATAGACAAAATTAAAGTTAGTAGCTAACTCAGGACACTTGACAAGCACGAAGAGCAAGGCCGCTCACCATAGAGATCGTCTCAGCAATGATGACGTCGACTAGGGCGGCCCAGGGCACGAAGCTAACGTGCCTGCGCCCGCTGCTGAAGCGCGTGGTAACCTGCGCTCCCAGCCCCGCCACCAGCAGCAGCCGCTCTGTGACCGATGCCATCATCAAGATGTGCACTCCACACTAACAAAACAACACTCCAACAACACAACACTCCAACAACACAACACTCCAACAACACAACACTCCAACAACAAAACACTCCAACAACAAAACACTCCAACAACAAAACACTCCAACAATATTCTAACAACACAACACTCCAACAATATTCTAACAACACAACACTCCAACAATACTCTAACAACACTAACTACGACACAATTTGTGCAGTGCTGGTGCGCACACCACATGCTGCGCACACGTGCTCTGTAACATGCGACATCTAAAGTCACACGTGCAGCAATTCACGCCCCCACATGGCTCAGTAAAGCAGTCATGAAAGTGTTCAGCAATCAATAAAATTCTCAGTAATCAGTGTAACGTTCACCAAACAATCAAGCAGCACCATGCATATGCCACCCATTCTCAATCAAGAGCATTTAGCAATCAAAAGATAATCCAACAATCAGTCTAGCATTCAGCAATTAGTAAGGCATCACAAATCTGTAGAGTATTCAGCAATCGTCTAGCAATCAGTCGAGTAATCAGTAGAATAATCAGCTATCAACAACGTTTTTGCATGCCAGAGCTGAGTTACTGCATGGGTAGTGCATGGAAACACTAAGGACATCCCCTTCCTCCAACTGTACAGGCTCACAGTTTTCTTTTCAAACAGCATCACTAAGAAAAACTTGAATAAGTACATTAGCTGGTGAATTAATGTTATGACCAACAAGTAGTCAGAAAAGTATGACTAAACAGTTCAGAAAGTTGTTCAAGGCTGATCTGCTGCATCCATAGCAGTCTATAACACATGGATATGCATCCACACATCTCAAAAAGCTTTGCACAACTTTGTGATCAGTAAATTATGAACCAAAATTGTTCACTCTATACAATGGATATGCAAAAGATGGTACAAATCAATGCATCCAATGAAATTTGAATTTAAGTGGGAAATCCATCATAAAATTTCTGTTGACATAACATAAAAATTTCCCAAAATCTTACTAAATGGTCAAAAATGCCTGTTCAAAAAGCGTTAATTAAATAAACCCGAGTTCTAATGCTAAGAATATGTTCTCTGTACTTTATTACCATGAGGTAGCTTGAATCATAAGAAGAGAAGGACTACCACAGTGAAGTGTTAGAAGAAATGCAAAAACAATATCCAAGTCAAGATAGAAATTACAAAAACAAAATGATAATTGAAAAAATATTGCCAGAGCAACAGGCAAGTCAAAACGAAAACTATTATTAAAAAAATAACATGATTAAAATATGAAAATTTTGAAAACAAGCTCCATGGGACTGTGAAAAGCCTATCTGATAGTGTAAAATTGAACATTTAACCTAATGGAAAAACAATTTTGATTTTTTACTACATATCATACAAACGAATTAAATGCATACAAAGATAATCAACTAACCTGAAACAACTTTGTGGTGACACCGATAGAGCAGGACACAGAACTGTAGCACAATGATGAGTAGCAGCAACGGTGGCTGCAGGCGCTGGTGTAGCTGCAGCAAGCTCACTAGCACCAGGCTCACCACCGACGTCAGCAACAGCCACCGCCTCAAGCACACCGCTTCAGCAGCACAGATGCATACCTGCCTCAACAAACACCCTCATGTTTTTACATGACACTATATTCTGCAATGAGAATTTCTAAATACAAAAGAGTCTACTGCAAATTAAGCTTTTTTCCACACACTAATCAATTTGGTTGTGTCGTAAAAGACAAGTCCTGCATCAAGTGCTTGATATGTGTCACTGTATACAACACGCAAATTGCAGTGAGACTAGAATGACAAAACTGGGTCACCTGATTCCCAAAAAAATATTCAACACTGTGCCCCTGTTTTTACATGTATGAAGCAATAGTCATGTTGGCAGTGTTGGCACCTCCTTTGGCTGTATGCAACACAACTCATGCAGATTTTTCTGATCAGTAACCACTTTCTTTAACAGTTTCAGCTATTCAATAAAATTGTTCATTCAAAATACTTCAAAGCAGCATCCATATTCCAGTGTGAGACTAATGACATATTTGGAAATTTCTTTAAAGGGAAATAAAATACAAAGCTATTGCATCTGCAGTTTTGCACTATAATGTCATATAGATAGAAACAAACTAGAATGTTCATATAACAGCTAGATATACTCACTCCTATGCCACCAATATAATAATAAATGATTTCCACAGTATATACACAATACACTACATTCTCTATTAAGAACAAGTAACTACATACAAGTCAAACCCAGTTACACAAACAACTGCCATGTAACTTTTGTTTGTGCATATGCTTCATTATTTTTATCCATGCATATGCCACCCAACTTTTATCCATG
>VCRD01001006.1:164716-179519 GCA_006783055.1 Trinorchestia longiramus | reverse complement strand
GGAACACGATACTGTACTGGGAACACGACACTGTACTTGGAACGCGATGTTGTACTGGGAACACGATACTGTACCGGGAACACGACACTGTACTGGGAACACGACACTGTATTGGGAACACGATGCTGTACTGGGAACACGACATTGTACTGGGAACACGATGCTGTATATGCAGCTTCATTCTATATTTCGTTTACTCAGGCCTCGACGCGAGGTTGCGAACATTTTCATACCATGTTGAACAAGGTTCATGCTCCATGGTTCTTGCTCCTCATGACATTAAATATCACTGAGGCCTCCCACTGGTCGTGAACTTGTTTTGATGTGAATTTTTCCACTGCTGATTTAAATACGTTGTACAAGTGAGGTGGAATCTAGGTGACATAAGTAACATGGGAATGGCATACAGGGGGGATTTAGGTAGCAAAACCGACATAAGGTTTTCAGGATGTAATTTCATTGTAATTTGTTGCACACAACACATGTCATTCCACAGAAGTAATTTACATAATCAAACTAAATGATGTACCCAACATGAAAGTGTAAGTCTAGGTGGTGTTGGGTCTTGTGATGATGTAAGGGTGGCTTATGTTTGTCCACATGACAGTGAACAGATAACATTGATATTAATGCGAGTTATAGAGCTTGTCCATTACCTCCCCAGAGATAGCACGCTACTGAAGGTTGTTCTGGCAGAGTGACTTTGTTTCAAGAATTTATGAACAATAAGACTTTATAAAGAAATGAAAACCTAATGTTATTACTCAGTTTTTTATTTTCCCGGAGTTCTAGCATCATTATTTATAATTTATGGTCAATTTCATCTGTTTTCAGTGTATCAAGTTTGAGAATCGTCTTATCGCGTTCATACGTATTGTAATTCATTAGGACTATTTAGAAAAGGAGGAAAATTATGGTAAGTGTCCATCAACGGTCAAAAGATAAAGTAAATAGTTCAGTGATCGAAACCGGCGTCTGCAACGCGGATGCATCATTTTGCTTTGTGGTGAACGAGGATCAAATCTAAAATGCGACTGTAAACTAAAGTTTACAGGGCAAAACTCTTTCAGTACAAACTTTTTCCAAAGCAAATCAGTTAATTCTTACTCTAAATATAGAAAACAGTAGAAACAGATTACCTACGTTTGTTTGAGTGTTTATAAATCTAGACACAAACTGCGGAAATTTCTAGTGCTTCAAGACCAATATTCGAGTGAATTTTAGCCAGAGGTAAACTAGATATGTGTGCAAGAAATGGATTGGAGATGGTTTAAAAATACATTTTCAGTTTCCTTGAAATGCAGAATTCATTGTTGAATCTCAGAGTAATAAAGTTAGAGTCTGAATAGAACGGTATTTTTATTAAATACAGTTGAAGAAAATAGGTCTGAGGAGAGTAAACTGTTTTCCAATTTGTGGTGAACTCTACCAAAGTGGTAACTGATAATAACGTCTATTTTATAAAGTATGCATAAGCAACTGAGGAAAATATTGCACAAGCACTTCGTTCCTTTTAGAAATTGAAAAACTTAAAGCACAAGCAATAATAGAGTAGTTAATATTTCCTACATTACATGAAGTTGACTCGAAAGTCCAGCTTAGTAGTAAAAGTTTAGTGACGTTAGCTTATAATATTTTATTGGTAAATAAGGTGGGACTGATTTTTAGAAATATTGATGTCGCTGAATACGAAAACCACTTTAGATTTGCCCAGTTGGCTCTAGTTTTTGAGATATTGATGGAATGTGTTTTCAGCAAATTCGTACACAATGATACTTATTCGATTACTGTGATACTGGTACATTATTATTTCAACAAATCCCATTTTTTGTGTCGAACAACAACATTTATTCAACAGTGTGGAATAAATGTATCTCTTTCATTGAAGTTTTTGATTCATACGAATACATAAAATGTGATTATTATTTATAACATTGTCCAGTTTTAACGTCGAACACAAAAGAGCCACAACATTTTTCCATAGTATTCTCAATTAACACAATAAATCAACGAAACGTCATTAAATCAAAATATGGTTTCCAATGAAATTCCCCACTCAAAGTAAGGAAACAAAATATATCATTTAAGCTAGCCCACATACTGTCTCGCAACACCAATCTCGCAAGTTGTTCAGGTCCCTGTACTTTACGAGTACTTTTTCTGAAGGAAGCTTCTCTTTTATGACATCATTTGTGAGTTTCCCTAGTACAATCACACATACATAAAGATCCAGTAGTACTCGGCAACCAAGTGGGTGTTCCACCAGCCGTGGTATCTCTCCTCCATAGTATTGATGTCTTGGTGGAAACGTTATCCTTGTTCTTCTTTCACATCACCAAGGTTTTCAGGGAATCTGTACATGTATAATTGGTTAAACAGGTAGGGGATTTCAACACTCATTTTTGTTTCCAAAGCTTGCAAATTTTTTAGGATTATATCGACTAATTCCTGAAAATCACATGCTGTTTTTTGCCCATAAGACCTTTGATAACTGCAACAAAAGAAGACCAAGCAGTAGTCTCAGTCTCAATCATATGGGAAACCAAATTTTCATTCTTAATCAGCTTTCCAATCTGTGGTTCACAAAGAATTCCTGCTTTCAGTTTTTCATCACTGATGCCAATAAATTCTTAGCAGATATACGTAACTGCAGCCTCACCATATCGATGTGAAGTTTTTACAAATTGTTACATTAGGCCTGACTTGATATGCATTCGGGGCAGGGTGATTCAATCATGGCTAACCGGCAGTACATTTATGACATTTTTTCTCCCCCAACAAGCTTTCCACGAATGAATCGTTGGCTCTGCTGTCCCATAGACAAATGAAAGAGGACTTGTATTACGGATGTGGACATCCGGACTTGGTGCGGATGTCCGCATCCGTATCCGCAGATATCTGCATTATTTTTCAGATCCACATCCGCATCTGCACTATTAAATGCAGATGTCATGCGGATGTCTTAAATAATGTATTATTATAGTAAAAGGGTTACATTTACTTTCATTACGTAAATAATTAGATACCAATCAACTTAAACTTCATGTTGTGCTTAATAAATACTTCTTGTAGTGATTGTATGATGCATAGGAGAAAGTTGAAAACCGATACGTGCTTGTGCAAGAGACAGACTGGGCACAACTCTCCGAATGATTGACAAATATTTAAGAATGGAACGCATAAAGATGTCAGAAGATCCTCTCCTTCGGTGGTGTACGAATGCTCAGTCGTATTCTTCCTTTGCTACGCTTGCTAGGACATACTTAGCCTGTCCCAACAATGTAGCCAGGTAGCGCCTATTTAGTGAAGCTAGCATCATCTATGATGAGAAGAGATCCAGGTTAGCTCATGAGCGAGCATAGAAAATTTTATTTTTGAAGACAGCTGGCCAATAATTAGCTACAAATATTGAATGTGAGTAAGTAGCAGCCTTTTCAGGATGGGTGGTCGCTGGGGAAATGGGTTGTTGAGATGCATATAAGTTAAGTCCTCGTCCTGTATCCTGGTAACACAGACGATAAAGTCACTCATTAATATTAATTTTAAACTTGTGCTATTCTTGTAATAATTTTCATTAAATTATTTCATTTATAGGCTCACTAAACTAAACCAAACTAAACTATAGGCTCACTAAACCAAACTAAATTACCAAACTATTTTCATTCATTGTCTGTGGCTGAAACTTATTTTTCATAGCACAATATAAAAAAGGCAGGACATCCACGTCTGTATCCGTGGATATTGAAATTTTAAATCTGCATCCGCATTCTCAGATGTTGAAAAATCTGCATCTGAGACATCACGACTTAGTATAACCATTTTGCTGTCCAAGCAAAAAATTAGCCCTTTTTAAATCCTCACACACGATTCATTTATGTTCAACATAACACAACTTTTTATAGAACCATCTTTACACTAGTGTAGTGTTTTTGCAATATCACTGAATGATCAATTGGGACTCAAGCGAACTTGCCACCATTCTGCAGCAAGACTCACTTCAAACTTTGTTAAAGACGTCAATGAATAAACGCCACTCATTTGAATTGCATCAGGTTTTAAAGAAAGTTCTGTTCATTTACTGTGTTAAAATTTAACGGCATCATTACGTCAATTTGACTTATAAATGACGCATGTGTAGATATCTAAATCACTAAAATAATATTTCTTTTTTCAATTTTGTTAAAATTACATCTTATGATAAATATCTATTATTGACACAAATGTACACTTCAAAAAACAAAACAAACAAACAAAAACGTATATTTCCAATGAAGTTGGTACATAAGAAATGTAACAGCATTGGTTTTTAAAAATGCCTTATCATAAAATCCTTAAGTGGTAGGTATTCTATGCATAATATCATAGATGATAGAATAGCAGTACCTACGGGTATACGTAAACATTCACATCACGCAATGAACGTTAAATATACATGTGGAAACAAATGAAACTTCGCTTTTTCAATGACGACTTAAGAGGTAATCATTGGTGATACATATAAATTCTGACATGGTAGGTATTATACGCATTTTAGGTGATAAGCGAAATATTTTCTTTAGGTGCAGATTAGATTTGACATCATTAGTGAAGAACACATTAGACATATTTTACTATATGAATTTCAGAAAGGTAACAGAGCAATTTCAGCCTCAAGATCCTCAAAGAGACTTATGGGAATGATGTGGTGAATGAAAAGATCTGTAGAAGATGGTTTTCACGTTTCAGAAAGGATAACTTCAGTCTAAAGGATGAACCAATAAAAGAGAGTTCCAATGGGCTCAATTCTAAGAAATTACAGGCTGTCATTAATGAAAAGCCTACAAACACAACTGGCGAATGGAGCAAGGACTTTAATGGAAGCCATATGACCATATATCATTAAATAAGACCCAAACTCATCGTTCAGTTCTCTAGTTGTACTGGTAGGGTTTTCATTGACAGCCTGCAATTCTTCAGAATTTAATCCTTTGCATTGTCGTTTTCTTGGTTCATTCTTTAAACTGAATTCATCGTATTTGAAATGTAAAAATCATCTACTGTAGGTCTTTTATTCCCTACATCATTTCCATAAGTGTCTTTGAGGGATTTTACTGCTGAAATTGCTGTTTTGCCCTTATGAATTCGCACAACAAAATATGCTTAGTGTGTTTTTTCCATGGAGTGTACATTTTGGTCAACAATAGTTATTTACTCGAATAATTTTAATGAAATCTCAAATAAGAAATATTATTTTGGTGATTTAGATGGTTACACTGACATGCATGTCATTTATAAGTTAAATTTATGTAATGATGACTTAAAATTAAAGGGTCTTGGATGTTGTTGCAAAATACTGGTCTTCTTCACTGAAATAACGAATAAGTTCCTTGTCTCTGTTACTGTAAAATGTTTTCTCAGCGTCAGAATCAAGAACACGGTGCTCACTGACACAGAAGGCCAGAACCTCAGTTGTCTCTCCTGACAAAGATGGATCTCTAATTAAGCCATTCAGTTGTCACTGCGCGCAAAGCTTAATTTTTACAGTTTGACAATCTTCCAAGTAAGCATTGTGAATACTACTGCTGCTACTGTCGAAACCTTTATCTACTGCTTCTGTAATACTTTAAGTATCACTTTCTGGATCCAGGTCAGGCAGAAAAGTTAAACCCGGAACGGGAACATTACTACGATGTGGAACTGGCCGTTTTATAAATTCTATAACAGAATAATGCCCCGACTTCTTGCGACAGTTCCATTTGACAAGCTCACCGCACAGAAATAGAAATTGTCGTGATAGTTTAAGGGCTCTCGCCACACCACTGGTACCCCAAACTTCACTGACTTGACTTTACCTTGGGTTTACAAGAGAAGGGTTTCAGTATAATTCCTACAAGCTATAATATCTGGGAAGCCCATGATCTCGGTCGCCCAGCTTTACATCGATGTAAGCTTGATGTGTTTTCTTGTGGAAATTTCTGACATTTGAACAAAGCGTTTTTGCCATAGATTCACTACATATGCAGCAGAAAATGTCAGGGTCATTGTTACAATGTCTAAACTTTGTAGATATTGTAGTGCTAATGTCAAAGTTTCTTATTGACATTGTTCCCCGTTTTGGAGACTGAAGAGACATATATGCAGTAATAAAAAGTGTTTTCAGCGACCGGAAAGATCCATCCTTGCTTTTAAACTATTGAGAATTTAATAAAATTATTAGAAGTGTATGTGAACAAATCTAACCTGATTGCTCCAAATTGAATTTAAATATGAAGGTTACAATGTACTCTCAAATTTGAACTGTTTCCTTAATTTTGATTTCGATGGTGTGGATAATTGTCCATAATATAGTATTCTAAAGAAACATGGGGTAAACTGGTAAATTTGTAGAGAGAAAATTGATGGTGTATGTCAAACAAGAACACAACGTTTCTCATTCAGTACGCATGGTAGACGTTAGGTCACCTGTCACATGATACCTCTAATTTGACTTCACCAGTTTGAGTGGTCACTAGAATGCATCGTTGATCAATGAATTGTTCAAATTCCGTGTTGTGAGCAGCTTGCACCGACTCATTAACAACGACAGAGTGCAAACACACTTATGACTGTGATAAAAAGTGCTCAAAAGAGTAGGAAAAATGTACACGTGGCTGAAGCGTGTCAATGATGACATGTTTTACAAACGTTGTAACTGAACAATAAGAATTAAATTTTATGATTTTGAGCAGCATGAACTTTTTGCCAACAATAAAGCTAACAGTGTTACTACCTGTGTAGCAATCTTTCATCATTTGTGACAAAAATCACCAAAAATTCGAAAAAATTGTAAAAAAAATGAAATAGATTGGCTGTGTCAGTAAGCTGTCACTCTTTTGTTATGACAATTAGCCAGGTTGGTGAAATAATTATTGCAGTAAAAAATAATACTTTCTGTAGGATAAAATTACAAAGAAGTAAGTCCTCTCTAATTATGTTCAGAGAATAATAATGCTCAAGGTAACAAAACAATAAAAATAATAATAAATGTTGCTATAGTAAATACAAAAATAGGTGAAAGGTCTGTTTTTAGCTTTCACCAGTTAAAATTTAGCCATAGAGAGCAGTGAGTATTTGGCAATCCTGTGCAACAACCAAACTTTCTTTGTTTGAACTACAAAGATTCGTGAACTCTGGACAGGATGACCGAGTTGTGAGATCCTGATCCTCATGCCCTGAGGTGATGCTGTGTTGAAGCTTTGCTTGAGGAATTGAACTAAAATTCACGTAAGAGCCTATTTCCTTACGTAACGAGAGAGTGCAGTGCATAGCCAAGCATGGAACAACAAACACTGTAATTTTCTGCAGCATTGACCATTAGAATTCAGCATACATGCTTCCAGCTACAACGCTAAAATATGATACAATGACATTATGCGCATATAACTGTTCATGGGAAAGCGGGCACACAGTACGTAGAATGTCTCATTATATTAATGTTCCCGATTTGACGTTGGGCAGTGTGTGTAATGTACGGCCTTTGCTAGAAGATAAGCTTCTCTGGGCAGAACAAACATGCTCTTATCAACTGGACTGGTAGATAAGAGACGCTGAAGTCCTTACCATTGTCTCATATTGTAGTCATCTGAACTGTTCTCAAATTATGCTTCACTATTAGGGTCGTATCATGGTGCTAAATCGTGCATACGTACCTTTATAATATCGAATCGGGAAACTGCTACATGAAATTTTTGAGCATTTTCTCCACACTGAAAAACTTTTATTTGTTAACATCATTCATCTCGAAATTGTCCTAAATCTCGATTTTCCTTGGTGCAGTAACCCCTGGTGACGGTTATGTACAAAAACTTATTTCAAAAGAGTGCCGCTTGAAGGTTGAACATCGGTGAGGCTGAGTCATAACACAAGTAGGTGAGGTCACTTGAAGGTTGAACATTGGTGAAACTGAGTCATAACACAAGTAGGTGAGGTCACTTGAAGGTTGAACATCGGTGAGACTGAGTCACGACACAACAGGCGCGATAACTAGAATCTTCTAGCTCTATCATTTCTTTCTACTTTAAGGTTTTGCGCGGAGAAGTGGTCCTCCTTTTGTATGAAATCTGTCACAAACCTCCTGTCCGTATTTTAATTGCAACCAATTTAAATGTCATAAACGGGGAGATGTTATTTTGATGGTCTTCTATAAAGTCTATTATTATTGTTGAACATAACCTTCAGCATTGAAATGTCAAATTTGATGCTGTTTTCAACTTTCGTATCTTTTTAATTAGCAAAAAATGTCAAACTTCACATCTGCCTTCCTTGTTATTTCTTTCTGCTTGGATTTCCCGCACTGAGACTTGAATATTTATGAGAGGCACTTAGAATAGTAGCAGGCATAGAGAAATGTTCTCAACTCTGTCCTATAAGACTGCTATAGTAGACAAATTCCGTGAACGAATATTCAGATTGTAGCATTGTGCAAAAATACAGACATGGCAGCCATATGTTTAGAGTGAGAAACTGAGGCAAGACTGTTTGGCACACGTGTGTGTCTTTCTTGTAGGCTGTTACATGCACCACGCATTCATTCAGTGTCATCTCAACACACACGCAACACACACACACTCAGTGTCACCTCAACACACGCGCACCACACACACTCAGTGTCACCTCAACACACGCAACACACACACACACACTCAGTGTCACCTCAACACGCACACACTCAGTGTCACAACAACACACACGCAACACACACACACTCAGTGTCACCTCAACACACACACAACACACAAATACTCAGTGTCACCTCAACACACACGCAACACACACACACTCAGTGTCACCTCAACACACACAACACACACACACTCAGTGTCACCTCAACACACGCGCACCACACACACATAGAGCATCAGTGAGCACACGTGAAGAATCAGACAGCGCACATGTACACTCAGTGAGCACATATTGACCATCAGTGAGCGCGCATGGAACATTAGAGCATAACATCGTTATACCTACATACGCATGCCTTATACTCCTGCATCATTTACTACAATTAATTTTTCATTAATATCGGCTCAGTACAGCGCGCGGTTCCAAGTGTAAGATTTAGACAGTAAAATTTTTTCTTAGAATCGCTGCCCAAGCCTCATTGAGTTGCAGTCACATTCAGGCCTGCATTTCCTGCATTGTGATATGAACGAGCAAATATTTTTAGAACAGAACCAATCCCACAACCCAAACCCCTCATCCCCTCCTCTTCATTCCTTCAACTCTCATCCCCCACCCCTCATCCAACCCACCCCTCATCCCCCCATCCCTCATCCCAGTACCTCTCAACCCCCTATCTCCCATCCCTCTCCCCTCACTCCCCCACCTCATATCGTCCTCTAGTTATCTCTCTTACCTCCCATCCTCTCCCCTCACTCCCCCACCTCATATCGTCCTCTAGTTATCTCTCTTACCTCCCATCCTCTCACCCTCACCCTCCCCCTCACCACTTTTATCTCCCCTCTTGAGCCACAAGGTATAATCGAGTCAAGCACCGCTGCCGCCGTCCATCCTGACTGCCTCTTAGCAGCCTTGTCTTCCTTATCTCAGTTATGCGGCCGCCATCCTTATCTGTTCACCTCTGTCCCGCCTTATTTCCTTCATTGCTGTCAGGACTCATATACTTCATTCTGTCCTCTCAATGTGGGGATTTATATGCACCTCCTTCCCCAGTTAAACATCACTAGGGAAACTGGCAGTAGAAATAATGGCGAAGACAACCACGGAATTTTTGCTTCATTGGATTTCCGCAATTGAAAATCTCACTTAACTTCTGCTCAAATTCGAAATGATTCAGGCAATTAGTAGAATCTTCGTAGAATCAATTAATTATCTTAGTCCAATTATACAAAAGTATTTCTCTTAGTATAGACTTCACTTTTCTATGAACTGCTATTTCAGGACGATTACATCAAATCTGAATGCTCGAACGTTATAAATTATTTTTTATCAGTTATGTGGGAATAAACGCTACTGAGCAGATACCTCAACACAGACACCTCAACGCAGATACCTCAACACAGACACCTCAACACAGATACCTCAACACAGACATCTCCCCACAGATACTTCAACACAGACACCTCAACCAAAAAAACAAACAAACAATCTTTATTTCCAATCAAGTACACAGTACATAGACATTAAGTACATTGGTTTTTAAATTCTTTAGGTTAACATTCTTAGAGTAAGGATGATGGTGAGCTCCATGCGACGATCCTGGGATGTGTCCATGGGCGATGAGTTGAGGTCTTACCGATAAGTGCGAGCTCACGGCGTGAAACGAGAAACAGCTCGTATTCATTGCCGGGTTTCGAACCCGCACGCAGTCTTTCTGCACAAGCAGAGACCCGATACAGAACACGGGCCGCATACCACTCGACTGCAGTGGCTGCCACCACAGACACCTCAACACAGACACTTCAACACAGACACCACAACACAGACACCTCAACACAGACACCTCAACACAGACACCTCAACACAGACACTTCAACACAGACACCTCAACACAGACACCTCAACACAGACACTTCAACACAGACACCTCAACACAGACACCCCAGTGTGAGGCCAGGGCTGTGTGTGTGAGGCCAGGGCTGTGTGTGTGAGGCCAGGGCTGTGTGTGTGAGGCCAGGGCTTGATGTTTACATATAATGTCAAAATTAATTACACAGATGCACTTCTGTGTCTTAAGAGTTGTTTGTTAGTGCGAAAATAATATATGTTTCTATAACATTTATAGCTGTTCGATAAGTCCAAGTTAAAGTAAGCATCTATAATATCCACAATAGTTCATTAATTCGAAGTTAAAGTATATATATCTTTAACATTCACGAACGTTTCAGTCTCATGCATGTCGTCCTTTTTGCATCGAAGTTTCCACGAAATTGCTGCCTGCAGTTCTATGTTGGAGCACTCAGCTTCAACAGCTCATCTGACACAACCAACATTTAGGCACATTCCTCTAGCCAAGACCTCTGAATCTAAAAACCTGTTTCTATATTTACCAATAAATTTGACGTGAATAAAGAGTACTATCAAATTTTACCTTGCTTCTATCTACTGACAGGATTATGTGTGAGATATGTGGATGTGTGCATGTGTGGATGTGTGCGTGTGTGTATGTGACAAAATGGTGACACACGTTAAAATTGTTTCATGAATGCAATAAATTAGCTTTTAGGGTATAGAACCAAATGTATGTTTTTTGCTTTAATGCCTGTATATTTTAAGTTTGACTTATGTCTATTTCAGCACTGAAGGCGGAATCTATGCATTCCGAGGCTTATGGTATTAAAAATGTGTCCTCTTACGATAGTTCTACTTTTCCTTTCACATGATAGATTTCCACGAAATAGACCATTTAGCAGGATACAGTACCGTCTATAATTAAGGAACAAGTAATTAAACTTCCAAATCTTGAAAACTAGGGAATCAATTTTTGTGAAATTTTAACTGAATGTTGACATAACGTAACTGAACTATTTTTTAAATTTTCAGGTTACTTGTAATAATACCATAAAAGTTATTGACGATTTTATTATTTGTAGGTGTACAAAATTAAGGAATATAATAACGTTTATAAGTAAGAATGATTACAAAACAGAACACAACGGTTTTTATTCTAATATTTGGTGCTGCAACCTTTGTCTTCAATCACTGCAGCGCATCTACGCCCGCAGGATTTCAGCAAATCTTGACATTCGACAAAATGTAATCTTGGTCCATTCTTCTTGTAATTTCAGCCATAAATCTTCAAAGTTTACTAGATTTCTTGTCATAACATTTTGCCCTAAAGTCTTCCATAGGTTGTCTATTGGATTCATGTCTGGACTCTGAGCAGCCAGTTCAAAACTTCAACTCCCTGATCACTTAGATAATTCATAACCACCTTTGCCCTGTGACAGGGAGCACTATCCTGCATAAATATAGGATTCTTAAATCCAGAATTTTGAAACACTGGTACAACATGTTGTTGTAACACATTCTTGTCCACAGCAGCATTAACTTTTGTGTTTAAACGAACAAGGGGTGATGTGCCCTGGCCTGATATCATACCGAATACCATCACGCTACCTTCACCAAACTTCTCAATTTTCTTTATACAGTTTGAATTTAAATTTTCACCAATTCTTCTCCTTACAAACTGTTTACCATCACTGCCAATTATATTAAATTTAGATTCATCACTGAAAAATATTTTTTGCCAAACGCCTTCTGACCAAATGACATGCTTTTTTGTAAATGCCAATCTTGCTGCCTGGTTCTTTCTACGTATCAGTAATTTTTCCGAGGATATCTTGCATAAAGACTTATTTAATGCAATATTCTGGACACAGTTTGTTGCGAAACATTTGTGTCACCTTCAATTTGGCGAGAAATTTTACCTGCAGTCAGAAAACGGTCTTTTAGTGCTGGGCGTTGCATACCTCTGTCCTCTCTTAGTGTAGTTTTCTTTGTCTACCCGGCGTCTTTGTATTAGTTAGCCTACCAGTTTTATTATACAATTTCAAAATTCGACCCACAACACTTTTAGGACACTTCACCAGTTTACCAAATTGTTCAACTGTCCGATTTTTCTTGCGTAATTTAACAATTTTTGATTTAACAGCTGTACCAAATTTCATTCGTTTTGGCCATGGTTACAATTGCTGCAGTGATGGTAAGTGGTGTTTATCTTCTTTATCTCTGTTTTTGCTTGTAAGAAAACTGCTCTTTTTACAATTTTTACACATCTTTTCATTTATGTTCCTTTATTTTGGACACCTAAAATGTATAAAATTATCAATAACTTTTACCGTATTATTTTAAGTAACTTAAAATTTTACAAAATAGTTCAGTTACGTTATGTCTACATTCAGTTAAAATTTCAGAAAAATTAATTCACTAGTTTTTAAGATTTGAAAGTTTAATTACTTGTTCCTTAATTATGGACGTTACTGTACAAAGTTTATTTGCACGGTGTAGAGCACCATCTCAACTTCATCATAATAAACAGAATAATTCATAATTTCTGTCCCAAGTCATGAGAAGAAAATCATCGTCGATCGTTTTGGTTATCTGATACGATGTTATTTGATAAGTGAATACCTCACATGTACCATCTAACCAGTCATGAAGGTAGATTTTCCATTGCGCCCGCACCATGCCGGCTTCTTAATCTAGAGTATGACCCAAAAAAAAGTTTACCCATGTTTAAAATGTCATAACTTTGAAATGAATTAAGATATTTTGGATCTGTTTGCTTTATTCGACGTAGAATATAATTGTCTATCAGTCTCTGCAAGCGTTTTTAAAAATACATAGCCACTCCATAACATTTAATAGTTATGTAATAGGCCCCAAAATGAAAGTTATGGAGTGGCTACTTATTTTTAAAAATGTGCAGAGACTGATAGACAATTATATTCTACGTCGAATAAAGCAAACAGATCCAAAAAATCATAATTAATTGAAAAATTATGACATTTTAAACGTGGGTAAACCTTTTTTTCGGTCATACTGTCTACAGCTGCACCAAGTCAGCGTTCACTCTCCTCATCATGCTGACTGACAGCTCTGAGCTCTGCTCACCGTACTGAAACAATAGAAACAATAGAAACAATAGAATGAGGCTATAGGAACGAACCTTCTGGCCCATTCTTGGGTCGGATAATTACTTCGATAATTATTCGGTTGTTTACCCAAGTCCCATGCCGTATTTCTAGCCGCGTCAACCATGTCGGCAGCGGGATTCGAACCCGGGTCTTCCCGCTCGCAAGCAGATTCGCTCACCAGTCGACCAAGCTGGTGGTTGACAGCTCTGAGCTCTGCTCACTGTGCTGAGTGACAGCTCTGAGCTCTGCTCACTGTGCTCACTGACAGCTCTTAGCTCTGCTCATCGTACTGACTGTCTATGTAATTAAAGTAATTACAGGCTCGTAATTATTAGCAGTAATCAAAGGCTCGCATTTAGTAAAAAAGTTAGCATAAACTGCAAAATCCCTCGTCTTCTCTTTGTGAGAAGAGTGATGAGTCCCACAGAAGGTATACCATCATGTATATACACTGCATTTCGGTCTTGTTTATCGATTGTGTGGTGGTGCATCAGAGATGACAGGTGTATCTGGTCACAGGATGATTCCACAGCATCGCGTCATGTCCCACGATGTAGGACACTGTGATTGTCACGTGCATCTAATGGATGATGCTAAATGCGAAGACGGCATAGTATTTTTCAACAAAGTTTAATTATTTTGAAATACCATGAGTCAATTCACAACCTGAAATGACATCAATATTTGATAAATCGAACTAGACACATTGGCTCGGCTTTTTAGTCATGTGAATCAAACTTGCTGGAGAGAAATACGCTTACAACTGATCTTAATTTTCTAGTATTTTAGATTGATGAAATGATGCTGGTGAATAGAACCATGTCGTATGGAAAGACAAATTCTGCTTATCGAGTTTGAAGTGTTGTGCAGATTAGGCTTGATGAACACGCAGCAGTTGCGTCAGAAGGTATGCTCTAGCGTGATAACATCAACTATGACAGTATCTTTCCTTCCAAGAAACTGACTTTTGGGAAGGCCAGTAAACACGGTAAGGGAGAACAAGGAAACTGGAGACACGCCTGTGAAATGAATTTGAAAAGTTGTTTTGAAAATGGCACTTTGCTCTAAGCGCAATTTTCGTGCACGTGAAGTGGGACCAGAGTGCACATTTATTCTATAATTTAATTTATTTATCATAACAACTATTCTAGTGCAACGTCAGGGAAGCCTGCCGGCGTACTGAAGTC